>LPNX010890369.1:224864-297816 GCA_001517045.1 Pseudotsuga menziesii | reverse complement strand
GGCAACAGGTTAAATCTCTAGTTTCATTTGGCATCAACCATGATGATGGGTTTATGGTTTATTTTGTTGGTTCCATTTGTTATTTTGATGGTGGTGGTTGAAAACCGGAGGAAGAATGAGGAAGAGGATGAAGAAGTGGGAAGTGGCACATACCATGGAGAGGAGGAGAAGGAGGAGGAGGAGGAAGAGGAGGGGGAAGAGGAGGAGGAAAGCCGAAAGAAAACCAAAGAGGACCCCACACCCTTGTGGAAATATGTCACAAGGCAAACATGAACTAGACGGGGTGGAACCACCAAATTTGTTTGGCCCCATTGTAAAAAGACATACACAGGTCCATATACCCGTGTGAGAAGACATCTATGTGGGCACATGCCATGTGATGAAAGAAAAACTGTAGAAGTTTGTGTTTGCCCAAATGTGGTATCAACACAAAAAGCCATCTATAAGAAGGAAGAATTTGAAGCACAAAACATAACAAAACGATCATCGGATGACCATGACCTTTCATGCTCACCAAGAACTGGAAGCCCATCCACCCAAGGTAGTGGATTCTCTCCCATGCAATCACGTGGTAGGACAATATCAGATTTTCTTGATTAAGGTTTCTCTATGCAATGAAGTGTCGGTTTCTCTATGCATGTGGCATACCATTCAATGTTCTTCGCTCACCCTATTGGCATGAAATGGTAGAGGCCATCCGCACTACCCCAGCAGGATACAAGAACCCCGAGTATGACAAAGCTAGAACTGTGGGGCTTGACAAGGAAAAAGCCAAGATCCAAAATGCTTTGGGGCAATTCACAAACGCTTGGAATGAGTATGGGGAATCAATTGTATCAGATGGTTGGACCAATGTGAAAGGTAAGCCATTGATAAATGTTCTTGGTGTCTATGCTACTAGTGCAATCTTCCTTTCGGCACATGACTACTCAAATAAATTCAAGACCGACATGAACATTGCAGAACTCCTACTCAAAAACATTGAAGGTATTGGTCCATACAATGTCATCCAAGTAAAAACAGATAATGTTGCTAATTGTAAGGCAGTTGGAGCAATCAATGAAGATAAATACCCCAACAAATTTTGGTCCAGATGTATGGTTCACACATTGAATCTTTTGATGCATGACATTATTAAGTTGAGGGAAAATGAATACAAATGGATTGGTGAACTGTACAAAAAGGGTAAGCACAAAAAAAGATTTATTACTAACCATAGCAATGCCCATGGCATTTTCCGCGCTCACTCAAAGTTAGAGCTATTAAAGATAGCAAAGACTAGATTTGCTAGCTATTATCTCACCTTCAGGCGCCTTTTGAAGGTAAGAGAGGCATTGGCTAGCATGGTATCAAGTGAATCATGGCAAGTCTTGAAAGATAGGGCTACATCCACATCTGACAGGCGTGATTTTCAGGACGTGGAAGACACAGTTCTTGATGGTCAATTTTGGGCAACTGTCAAGTTTGTTTTGCAGTTCACAAAGCCCATTTATCACATGATTCGGTTTGCAGATACAGATAAGCCGGTAATTGGGGAGGTGTATGAGCAGATGGATAGCATGTTGGGTCAGATTAAAGATATTGTTGAATTGAAGGATCCCATCCTGTATGACCATATTCACACACCTGTGGTCAAAAGGTGGGATCATCTGAACGTTCCACTGCATGCCTTAGCATATGTATTAACACCAAAATATTATTCTCCGTCTTGGTTGTAGAACCAACACCTGGGGGTGGGGTTAGGAGAAAGCCCCACACAGATCCAGAGGTACAGGTTGGGTACATGGTTGCTATAGACAAGTTGGTCCCTGATGAAGAGGAATGTGCCTTATTGGGGTGTTCCAACATCCAAAATGTTTGATTTCTCAGGGCCTAGATCCATTCTGGTATGGTCTAGAAGTTTCATCATGAGCCCCACATCAAAAGCACTTACTATATTTCGATACCTAAGGTGCACTAGCTTGGACGTTTCCTTTTGACTTTGTCCAAGGGCACTCCTATGGAGGAAGGTTCCTCACACCTTTTGCTACCTTCCTTGTTACTATAATTTACTTATGCGAATTAGCCCCACCTAATCCTCTATTTGCTATTTTTAAATCCCAATTTACTTGAGTTGACTTCTAGTTTATGGTGGTCTACTACTTTTGGAAAATCTTAGCTTTTGAGAGCTTACTATTTCTAGAGGTAGAGCATGCTTCATGAGGAACCTTCCTTGGCACATCAGCAAGCCTCCTTCCTACTTGATATGGTCAAGTGATGTGCCCCACTTTGAGGATGATTTTTACTTTCGTCTATTTTTGGCCTTTGGATATGCTATCAATATCCCCACATGCATGCCTTGTTTAGATTTGGATCATTCCTTAAATAAATCAGTTATTTCTGCCTAGATAAAAGCGCCCAAGATTGCCTTCACTTTCTCGCCCATTCATTCATACACCCATCACTTATGGAACACTTTTATGGATCTAATATGGGAGTATGGGATTTCTATTACATGTTATTGACCTATTCAAGGAGATGGAAGCTTTTATTGGTTTCTATTTACAATGGAGTTATTTGCAATATCATATAGGATCTATTCATATCAGTGTTACCATAATCAGACCGGTTTTGACAAATCCGGTTGGTCTGACTAGTATACAGGCCTGAGCGATATGAACCACTGCACAAAACCAGAAATGGTCCGTTGCGTTCTCACCAAGTGAAGAACCTGATGGTGAAGCGAAGTGTTATCATGAAGTTGTGACTGTTGTTTGAATCGTGTTACGTAAGACTATTTTATTGTTTTCTGCCCTAGCTCCTCCTCTCCTCCTCTCCTCCTTTCCCATAGAACTTGAAGCTGCGTTGAGAGTGGGACAATGAGCACATTGGTGGAGCGAGAGCCCATTGAAAACTGGAGTTGCAGGCTCCCTCCGCTGCACTGCTATGATTTCTCTTTTGTGGAGATTATTTTTGAAGATAGACTCTCCTCCAGCGATTGCTGCATGTTTGTGCGTAAGTCTGGAGTTGTGTCCTTTGGAGGTGAACCCTAGAGCCTTGAGAGTCGATGCCATTATTGAATTGGAGCCTCTTGCTCATTTGAACGCTGACAAAGGGAGCCATCAAGCCACCATAGGTTAGAGCCGATTGTTGGCAATCGGTTCAGTACTCTTCAAAGAAGATCTGCTAATAATAATAAAGCGTGATCACCTCATAGATATGGCATGGTTGAGGACCGTTGAATTGGCATTCGTTGATTTGTACTGTTCATCGGTTTACAACTATCCATTGGTTGACATTTTACAACTATCCGTTGGTTTATAGCTTGTAACTAACCATTGGAGCATTGAAAAGCATGAGAGTTTTAAATGTTCCACAAGAAGATGTTGAATTTGACAGTTGTGTCATTGCTCCATATATAAATTGTGGCTTTATCTAAGCCTGCGTGATTGTGAACATGACAATCGTTGCAATTGTTGAGTACGCTTCTTCTAACACATACCTAGAAGGAAGAATTGGCACTCGTGGTGTGAGATTTGAACGCCATGTTACCACCTAAATGGTAACTTGATGTTCAGAGATGATTTGAGGTATGCTGCAGGTATCCATAGAGCTCACTTTGCATCTATGCCATGCTGTCAGTACTTTCTACAGGGCTGAGAAATAAAGGTTCTAAATGGCATAGGATCCTCGTGACAATAAGGAGAAACTCCAAACTCTACTCAATTTCTCACAGAATCTGTCAATGCTCAAGGGACTGATTTCAAAATGATGGAAATACTATCTGGCCTAGGGGATGAGCAATTGTCGAAAAGAATACATTCTGAACTGCAAAGCTTTGTTGATAAGTTGAAGACTTTGCAAATGAACTTGAGGAATGGGACACAGTGATTATGCTTTACAAGAATCTATGGAGGGAATCTGGGGCAGCGTTGGCTTCCATTAAGTGTGAAGTGAAGCACATTAAAGCAGAGCTCGAGTTTTAAAGAAAGGATCCCGATAAAATCGTTAGTTGACAGTGATGGAGCTGCTAGCTTCGGGTTCCAGTCCACGAGGGGCAGAGTTCGTGCACATTTCTTAGCCGGTTTCAATCAGCATTTTTACTATGCGTCTTCTTCCTTACCCACATATAATTGTTGCCAAGTACGTACCCAACGGCGTCGTCTTACAAAGTCAAAAGCTGATCGACTGGATGATTTTGTAGAAGAAAGGAGAGCCACTGCAAGTTTTTTTCCGAGTCTGTTAAATTTCACCGACAGCATCCTCTTTTGGGCATGACACATTTCTAACCAAGGCTCTGACAGTTTCGAGCTCTACGGAGAATGGTGGAAGCCAAAACACAGCATATACACATACAGAGGCAACACGTATTTACTCAGTATGTGAATGAATCTGATAAATCCTCATAATGGAAGGAGCAATTTCCACCTGCGCAAAATACAGAAGATCAACTGAGAAAATTACAATTAGATGATTCACGCTGTCAGCAGTCAAATACCAAAGACAAATCGAGGACCCATTTTCCTGTTGTGTGACCGATGGTCGAAATCGTGATTTAGCCAGTCGTTTTTTAAGCCATGCTTTTCTTAAAATTTACCGGGCTAGATCTATTATGGATTTAGTTGGCCACGAGTCACACTGGCTGTTTTCAATGGGTGCTCCTTTGTTCAAAAGCTATGAATCCCACTTACTACCGGCTCATTCATCGGCGTGGAAAATAATCTCTGAAGCAATATGAGCATGCTCGTTTTTATGATCGTGGCCAGTGGAAACTAGTTGAAGGGATACGTTTAAACGGATTGCCACTTCAATACAGGACGCCGAGTTCGTGGGACGATGGTCGCTGTCACCAATTTGTTCAAGATGTCGATGATGCCATGTCACACAATCTTGGAGCGTCTAGTGGTTTGCTGGCGGTATTATTGTTGTGGCTAAAATCTTATGTGTAGTTTTGGAGCTGCTCGTTAGAGATTGATGGCATTTTCATTATGAGGAATGTGGGAGAAGCTAGCATTCCCAGTTCCAGCAGTTTAGGCAATTTCACCTTTACCATTGCTTGGAGCACCCACCTATCCACATGAGCAGCCAATTCACCAAATAGCGGAGCCTGGAGCAGTCAAACGTTTCATTGACAGCCGCTGAGAACAGGAATCACGAGTAGTTGGTGCCTTTTTTTTGCTGTAGCGTTGAGGGTTGGTGTAACTAAGCACAGCCACCTGGTAACCTCGTATCCTTTCCATTGACAGCAATCGCCATGGAACCAAACATTGGATAGAGTCGATTCGTGAATATGGGCATTCTTTCAGATTGAAAGGACTAGTCAGCTAAAGGTTTTATTTATTCGTTTTATTAAAGGGGCAATCCCTTTAATTATAATGTATAGGTTTTTAAGGATCCACCTTTTATATTTTTTAATTATTTTATTTTTCCTTTTTCTTTTTGGAAAAAGTATGAGAACCTTTGGGCCTATAAAGGAAATGTTTTTCTCATAGTAAAAGGATGGAAAAATGGCTGGGAGGATTTTTCCCAGAGCTGAATGGAAAAAATCACATTGGGTTTTTCGGACATATATTGGGCATCTCTTTCATAGTTGCAAGTTTGATTACAAGTTGTAGAGTAAACCTAGCATAGAAGGCTATAACCTAGTCCACTGGGCAAACATTTGCAGTTGTTAAGTTGTTTGTTGAGGTTCTGTTTTCGAAGATCTTAGGAGTAATAGATAGTAGTCAGTTTTACTCATATTCTTCTTGTCTTTGATTATGGAACGTACTAGTTTATTCTCACGTGTGTGAAGCACAAAGCCTCCCAAAGTCCTCTTTTGACTCCATTCTCCCTTCTGATACTGGCATTGGTCTTCCCTCGAGGACTGATCCACCCTTCCTTCCCATCAATCAAAATACCTTTACCTTTTTGTTACAAATGTTTCTCTAAGGCAGCCTCTTCAGATCGCCTTGCCCTTCGTTGCACCTGCCTTAGCGATCCTACCTTAGAGAAGCCCCCCTAGAGTTGGAGAAGAGCCAACCTGGTGCGAGGAGAGAGGAGTGTGGTGACATTGGCTTCTCTCAAGAGAGTTGTCACCGAGCCGGTGCGCTTACCTTTTGGGCTTCAGCACATGCGTGCCAGTTTTGGGCGACAACACGCCAAACAGTCCTTAAATGGACTCTCCAAAGTGTGACTCAAGATCTTTGAGGTTGTTGCATTGCGTTGGAGTGCATTGGAATGAGACCTTCATGTTCATTCCATCGGTAGCAGTGTTTGAAGACCAACATGACTTTGCTGCAAGTCGTGATAAATCTGAGACCGTAGAGTGAAGAGGACCACGACTACTGCATATTATTGTTTGAGGAGTTATGCGTAAAGAAGATTGAAGGAGCACTCTCCCTCTTAAGAGTGCACTACTGTGTTCTTTCATAGATGTTGCACGTCGTTTGAAGCTTGTCATGAAGTTGACAAACTATTAAAAGTACTATTGCTGAAGACTGTGTAAGAGTGTGGTAAGACTATGGACTCTCTCTCCTTTCCACCAAAGCTTGAAGATTGTTGCTGAAATATATCTCGACTCAAAAGTGTTTTGGGTGAGCTACGTGAAGACCTACTGCAATAAGTATTCATCTCCAAGCCATTGTGAAATGTATTGTAGAAGTATCTCCTGGTGAGAGGAGTTGCCTCTTTGCATTGAAGCGTAACGTGTTGGTGAAGAACTTTTGGCCCTTGTGGCATAGTCCACAAAGGAGTATTGCTTGTGGTTAAATGCTCTTGAAGCTCTGAATCCTACAGCTGCTTAGTGAAGCCTCTAGCTCGAGGTGCTAACTTCTATGTAGTGTGGTAAGTTGCGTTGAGTTGTGGTGATGCTCTCTCAAATTTGTAGGCTCTCTCCATAGCCTGAGTTTGATATTCTATGCACATTTATCTTTCCACACAAATGTTTACCCAACAACATGTTTCTTCAAATGTTGAAAAGTTCAATGTTTTTTCCACTAACGATCATATGGAAAATAAGCTTGGATTGAGTGATCGTACACAAGTGCACTCAGAAATATCTCGAGGAACTGTGTTGGAGTGTGCCTCCATATCTACGATGATTGAGGAGCTGCAATTTCTCTGGAACTGTATTGTGATTCACATGGAACCATGCTATTGTTGCGACTGGTGACTACTGCTGCCTGAGTGAAGTTTGGTGGTTATATGTTGAACTGTTGATCCCCCAACGTGAATATCTCCTCTCCAACCAGAGAACCCTAATTCTTGGGTGTCGAATGCCTTGTTGCTGCGCTAAAGACTCCACAGTAAGACAATCAAGGAAAGTTGTTGGCTTGGTTCCTGACAGGGAGAGTCTCATAATGCTTTTCAAGAATGCAGCATTCAGCCTAGAAAGTCGATTCGATATCCACCATTGTGATCCTTTCTTTGTGGATTCATTGCAACTTCATATAGTTTGAAGTATCTATATCAGATAGCTTCAACATTTGAAGACGTTATGATGATGTGGTCCATAATCTTAAGTGTAGATATTGAAGGCTGCAGATTGACTGCGGGATATTTTTGACACTCACTGCATATCATTCTTTTAAGTAGCTGAGCTTTGGTACATTGAAGTGAACAGTGCATCTCTGCACGTTGATATATGTATCCACTGGTGAGAACCATTCATTTATTGTTGCGGGTAGAGTTGTGGAAGAGCGGAGACCTCTTTCCAATCTGCCTCAAAGAGCTGCATTGAACCTCGGAAACTTGAAGACTGTGGTGTACTGAAGTCTACCATCTAGCTTGCATGTTATACAAGAGTTAATATTTGATTTTCTCTTCTTGTAAAGCCTACTTGGTGAGGAGCATCAGTTGCTCAATTTTATTGTTGAATTCAAGCCTAGTCTTATGTATGTTCATGAAGGCAATCATGTGAATGAGTATTTTGTAAGCAGTGGATGTGCATTATTTTGTGAAGTGAAGAGTTGTGTTGAGCTACAAAGAATGTAGACATGTAGCTAAGAGCAATTTGATTTTTTTGCTATTTGAGAATATTCTTGTTGCAAGACAACATTGTAGTGAAATTTGCAGAGACCGTTGCAAACTGTTGGCTAACAGTACTGACTATACCCAAGTTCGCAGCCTATTGCTACAGCTGCAGAATTGATTTGCATGCTGCTGCAGAATTGAATTTGTATGTTGGTGCTGCAAAATTGTTTTAATAGCAGTTTTTGCATATTGTTGTAGAATTAAATTTGTGCTGCATAATTAAGTGGATTTTGTTGCAGAGAAGAGATTATTGCAAACTGTTGCAGAAAGTGTTAGCTGACGGTCTGGCTGCTGATTGACAGTATTGGGCTTCCAGAAAAGGCTTGGGAGTTGTTGCCGCCTAATACACACTTTAGGGCACAGGAAAGTCAACAACCTGCTATGTGTGTCCTTGGGGGCAAGTGAGAGCTGGGGACCACTGTCACCACAATCCACAACTCCGTTTAGGCCAGATCCTAACGGAGCCAAGGGGGGTAGTCCCTACGGAAGACTATATTCCTAAGTTTATTAACAGTTGAGTTAAAAGAATCTTTATTATTAGGTGAAAGGCTTAGGTTTTACTATTTACTAAGGATGACAATCAGCCAATGCAAATGCAATATTTCTCAAATGACAATCAGGCCTTTATTCAGATACAACCAGTGCCTAAAGAATGGAGTCAGAGAATGCATCCTTTAGTGAGATGCAATCTAGGTTAATTATCTCACAGGTTAAATGTTATCTAACAATGAGATGAATAAACAAATAGATGATACAGTTATAAACAGTAATGAATCAAGATATCTAAGCAATGTATAGATTATCTAAATTTGTCAGTATAAACAAATGAACAAGTAAAATAGTTACAGTTTAGACAAATATGAACCAGATTTACAAGTTATGGACAAGAGATAGCGGAAGGAAAATGTCTTAAATGAAATTTATTAAACCAACAGTAAATGAAAATGGAAAGACTTTAAGTTGAATTACTTAAAGCAATTAAACAAATGTTATTGAGTTATTAAGCATTCACCACATAAACAATTGCAGAACTGAAAATAAATGAAACTGAAAGTAAATGAGACTGAAAGTAAAGTGCTGGAGTGAAAATGTACTGTAAATCCCTGCTGGAGTGTAGAGCTTGTTTTGCAATGCTTCTTGTTCTTTTTAGTAAATTTTACAGTTTTTCTTCTTGTATCAGGTTTTCAAACAGTGGTGTGTCTACCCCTACCACATATCCCTTTAAGCCAAAGGTGGAGTGCTACTGCGCTCAAAAAAATGGGAACAAGCCCATCTGTAGCTCACAGATCAAACCCCCAGTGCCAGGCGCCCAACAAGGGAGGACGTGAACGCCGTGAGACCCCCCTCGGTCTCTCACCCCCCGTGGCTTCCAAAAGTCGCCAATTTTCAGTTGGATTAAAGCAATAATGTGATGGATGCCTATTACTAAAACTCCTCTACCCCCTGTCGTATCTTGTGAGTATCCTGAAGGGTGATAACCTAGTATAGAAACAGGGGCTAAATTCGTTGTTGGTTAATTTTAGGGGTAAATTTTAAATCTTGTAGTGGTTAAGCATACACATGAATTTTTAAAACTATCAACAGGGCTCAACCAAGCGGTATCCCTTATGGGAGGTGTTGGTACTTGAACCCTGGACTGGTAAAGCAAATGTGTTTGGTACAGAAATATGTAAACAAACAAGGCAGTGTTATCTAATTAAATCTAAGCCCCTGCCCTTTATGTTTTTCATACCCTGATCCGAGTTCCCTAAAGGGAGATAACGGATAGGGACAAAGGATACACCGAAAGGCAAGTTGTAAAATTACTTCTTTGCAACAAAAAGTAAATATAACTAAGTGCTTGGAAATAAAAAAAACAGAAACGAAAGAACTACTCTAAACAATTAACCTAACCAGACATCAATCCCTCTAACAGAGATGGTGGATAAACAGAAAGCAAAAGACTAGATCTACTTACAGAAAAGTAAATCTAACAACTAGTGTTCTACCCTATCACTACTCTAACTTCATATACAAGATTTACAAATGATTTTAAAGAGCTTTGAAGAATACCCCAAGAGTACTACTCTTTGGGGTTTACAAATGATAGAAAAGAAAGGAAAAAATGGGGTTTCGGACCCCTTTTTGCACCCAAACCTTTTAGGGTCTTTTTTCTGATGAAATTTTGGCAGCACCTCCTCCTTCCTTGTGTAAAAACCTGCAAAAAATAGTGACCTACTTCGCTGGAATTTATAGCAGAAAACACTACAGAAAGTATGTTAGAAGTTAGCCCCAAAATCTGAACTTGAAACTACGTAAAACTTGAACTTCTGGTGGCCTAAAAACGGGTTTTTAGGCCCTGAAATGACAAATAAATTGCAGATTTATAATACCAAACTAATCTACTATGAATGAAAGCCCTAAAACAAGGGTTTTATTCACTATACAGTGAATAAAACCTAGTTTTAAAACAATGACAAAAATATGTGCGAAAATGCAAAATACAAAATGAAACCCCAAATAAATGAATGGATCTTGAAGATAAAATGCAAGATAGGTGCTTGGCTTGGGAGGCCCTCTTCCAAACCCTTGGATCTGCAAAATAACTGTGAGAAATCTACAAAATACAGTAAGAGGTGAGCAAAATAAAAAGATCTACAAAGACCTTTGTAGATCTAGCTAAAACTACTCATAAATAGATGTAGATAACCATTCACAACTAAATCCCCTTTGCAAAGACCTTTGCAAGGGGCATCTATGCATATATAATGAAAAATAAACTCACAAATGAAAATGTTATACCTCAGATTTGAAAATGGAAAGCCAACACCATGAGACAAGACTTCCTCCAAAGACTTCACTTGATTATGGCCCAAATACGGCAAAGCTTGATACAAAAGAGCCTCTTAGGGCTTGAGAAAAATGAGTAAGAGAAATGTGAGAGAAGAAGAGGAGAGAGGGAGAAGAGAGAGTATTTTGGCAGCATAACCATGCTCCAAAGAATGATGATAAAATGAGAGAAGGGGCCTCCCTTTTATAGTTGAAAAGATCCCAAACCCACTCCTAAATCAAGGGTCCAAAACATAGATCTAAACTCTAGATCTCCTCCACCCTTAGATCTGGGTTTGTTTCCTCCACCCTTAGATCTAGGTTTGTTGACTTTGCAAGCCATCCACCAATCATAACCAAGGGTGTCTCTTCAAATCAATGGTCAAAAAGATAGATCCATGTCACAATGAAGTTTAACCCTTAGATCTAGAGTTTCCATGACTCAAGTGGGGCCCCCTTTGACTCAAATTTTAATTTTTATTATTTTAATTTTTAATCTTTTATTTTTTATATTTTATTTAATCTTTTATTTTATTTTTTATTTTTATTTTTTTATTCTTTTATTTTTTATTTTAATCTTTTATTTTTTATTTTTTATTTTTAATCTTTTTTTATCTGGGGCCTCCTTTGACTCAAATTTTGATTTTTTTATTTTTGATTTTTATCTTTTATTAAGACAAGAGGGGTGCCCCACTTAGGAGATCTTCAAAATTGTATTTTGACCATGGGGGGGTATTTAAAATAAAAATTGACTATGCTTAGCCACCCCCAAACTTAATTACCATGGCCTTATTTGATTTTTTCCTTCAAAATCAAATAATTTAATTTTTCACCTTAGGAAATTAAATTAATTAATTTAATTTCCTAGGAAAAAATACCCTATCTTAACCAAAATTGGTCCAACTTCCTAACCTCTTGTCAGAATGACACGAGACTTGAACTAATGGCTTAGGGGTGTCATAGCATTTTCATTTGCATTCATAGCCCCTATTACAAGATTCCAAGGTTCAAGAGATTACATTATTACATCAAAACTTAATTAATTAACCACCAAATGGTAAAGTTAATTAATTAGGAAAAAATCAAAATAAAAATTAAAATCTTAACGAAATTCCGAAGACTACAAGATATGGTTAGCATGGTTATGGACAACAACTTGAAACCTTAGCCACCTCATGGGCTTGATTATCAGAACGCCAATTCACCACTTTGGAGGATTTGTGAGTGAAAAACCCAACCAATTAAAATTGTTAACTAACAAAATTAACTGGAAGGGGAAAAAAACACTTGGTGAAAAGGACTTCCCTGATAACAAAGTCCATGGTGACATCCTTAGAGGAATGACCCATGCTGACATATAAAGTTACATTAATTGTCCCACGCAAGGGAGCGGACATTGTACAAAAGGGGCAGAATTGCCTTGTTGAGTGAAAATCCCTAGAATTTTTCCATGGTACAAACTGCACAAAATGTACATTTTCAATATACATGAGGTTGCCACCTAGTCGAAATAGGTGGGCAACAGGAGTGATTGTAAACACTATACAAAGACTATTGCAGGTTATTGCTACAATTGTGAAGAAATTTTCAGATTTGAAACTAGAAAGTTTGCAGCTTGCTCCAAAGGAAGAAAATTGCAATTGCGGATCATCATCTGAGGTGTAATGTCCTCTTCTAATTAAGCACCAAAACACCCACTAACCTACTTAATTCCCATAGGTTCGAGTGTGTACTGCATAAGAGGGAATTGACTGAGGACATTTGGTACTTAGAACAGATCGAGACACTCTTTCAAGATAAAAGAAGCCTTATTTCTTTAGGCTTAAAAGTCAACATTAAATTAGAATTGCATGCATGCAAAAGTGAAGCATAAACCCTAAAAGTGTCATGCAAACCCTAAAAGCGCATGAGGATCTATTTAAGAAGGGTTATTGGACTAAAGGAGGTAGCTATTATTGTTATTGTTGATTTGGAGTATTTGACCAACAGCACGGTGTGCAGCAGCAGCAGTTGGGGTTCAAGATGGTGTCTTCGGCTAACGAGGGTTCGACAGTGAAATATCTGCCCTAGTCTCCTTCAGGGTAGGCCATCTAGGTCCACCATCAACTTTCATCCTTATTTCATTTGTATACAGCGATTTGGCATCCACCAAAAGATTGTTTGCAGGAACACGTGTGCAGCTGGGGATTTAGCTGGAAAACCCCAAAGTATTTACTGAGTCTCTAAATCTCAGTTTATCTTCCGTATACTGGCATCATCTTCATCAACAGGGTCACTCTACTGCATTGGGTGATCATCAGCTTCCAGTTTGCTCATCCGGAGCGGTTATCAGCAGTTTTGTGTGGTTGGGGGCGTGAGCAGCTCAACAGGAGAACTAATTCGCTAGCCTGCTTAGAGGGGTCAGAATCTCTGCATGCTCCGGTCATTCTTTCCGGCACGGGAAGATATACACCTCGGTAAATTCTCAGCTCCATTAGGCACCTCCTTCACCAAAAACGTCACCTTCAATTGAGGAGAGGGTTTCGTGCTACCGAGCGGTAACACCGGGAAGGGAGCATCACTACTTCACCAGTCCAGCTCTACATGCATGCATTTTATCTCTAGAGTATCATCAGCTTGATTATCGGTGGTAAGTGTTTACCTTCTTTCCGTAAATCTTTGCCCTAGTTCAGCTATAATTTAGGGCCATTGGCCCGGTACCTTGCATGCAAATTTTTATTTAGTATTCTTGCACGTTTTGAGAGTACAAGTAAGCCCTAGATTAGTGAAACAGTAGAATATCAGTGTTTGGGATATTACAGTGGTATCAGAGCATGTTCTTTGCTAGCTGTGGTCTTGAACATGAGAAGTAAATGAATACATAAGACGACACTTTTGTAACCTATAGGAGAAGGAAGAGTAGGTACACTGAGGAGCAGGAATTTGAGGATATCCAGTTAGAAGATACCAACTCAGTTATGGACCCAACAGGTATACATTCTGACAGAGGGAAAGGCACAGGAGAAGAGGAAGACAGGATGGAGTTTCATAGCTTAGTAAACGCACTGCATGACCTAGCCAAGGGGCAAAAGGAAGTATTGCATGCAATAAATAGATTGGCTTCGAAACCAGAACCAGGTCATAGCAATATACCTCTCTCACCAGTAGATAGAGGGTCTACAAGCAGTAGTGGTAAGCATGCATACACTGATATGCAAAACACACCCCACATATATAACAGACCTTCCAGTAGACCTACTATGCCTTCCTGGCAGATGCGGTAGCAGGACCAATCATGCCAATAGAACCTAGTGAACCATTTGGAGCCTATTTATAGGAATACAGGGATTTGGGAGATGAGTTCCATGCAGCCATGTCTTTCTAGGACTTCTGCAATATGAAAAGTAGGAATCGGCCCAAGAATTTCAACAGAGGGTTTAACCAAAATTATGAGTAGCAGAAAACCTTGGGTAGATTGACCATACCAAACTTTGACATGGCTCGCAGAGGTTCAACGAGAATATGGATTCAAAAGTTGGATACTTACTTCTCAACCCCATGACAGAGACAGATGCAATTAAATTGGCTACACTACACCTAGACAAAGAGGCTCATGAGTGGTGGTACCACGGGCTAGTGACATTGGGTCACAACACCATCAGTTCCTACAGTGAGTTCACACAGAAGCTCATGGAGCGATTCGACAGGAAGGACCCAGAGATACACTTCAGAGAGTTGGATCAACTCAAACAGACAGGTAGTGTTGAGGCCTTCATCTCAGAGTTTCAGAGAGTCGTTGTTATGGTGATAGATGTGTCGAAGAGCAGGTTGATTATGTTGTTTTCAGAGGCTTTGACAAAACCTTTACGGGGGTGGGTGAAAGCCTACAAACCATCTACTCTACAAGATGCAATCAGTCAAGCCATAGATTTACAAGATTCAGTTCCGAAGAACAGGTTTCCACTTAAGACAAACTTCCCGATAAAAGACAAAGACCGAAAACCTTTTCAACGGGAAGGGCCAAGGAAAAATTGGTTGGACAGTGACACGACGAAAGATTTGAGAAGGAAAAAGTTATGTTTCACTTGTCAAGAACCATGGGTTTCGGGCCATAGGTGCTCAGGAAAGGCCAAAGCCCATTATATTGAGGTCTATTCAGACAGTGAAGGGGAAGAGTCCGAGCAAGAAACAACAGAGGAATTGCCGGTAGCAGAGGAGTCACTCCAAGGAGATACAGGAGAGGGAGTTATTTTTACATTATCCCGAGTACCTAGGTTTCATACTCTCAGGGTCATAGGAGTAGTAAAGGGCCACAAGGTAGGAGTGTTGATTGATGGGGGAGCAACCCACAATTTCATTGATGCAGCGTAGGTGGCTAAGCGAGGTATTCCGATAGAGAAGTTCGAGAGATTCACTGTAGCAGTAGCAGGAAATACTAGCATGGAGTGCAACTATTGGATTCCCAATCTGAATGTCACATTAGGAAATTACCAGATGACAGACTCATTTTATGTGGTGAATGTGGCTGATACAAATGTAGTATTAGGTGTCCAATGGCTCTATTCGGAAAATATACTACAGATTACAGGGCAATGGAAATGGAATTTCAGGGACTAGATGGAAAACGGGTAGTTTTGACGGGCATGAATACTTATCCCCCCAAACCAGTATCATCGCAGAGAATGGAGGACGTACTTAGACAGGGTGACATAGAATGGTCAGCAGAGTGCTACGTCACTTTTAGAAAACCTCCAGAGAACAACATCCAACATCCAGCAGATATTCAGGCACTATTGCAGAAGCATGAGAAGGTATTTCAGGATCTTCCAGCAGGTAGACCACCAGATAAGGGATTTGAGCATATTATTGAATTGGAAGAGGGGACACAAGCAGTCATAACCACTCCATACATGCATCCCAAGAGATACAAGGATGAGATCGAGAAGACAATCAAGGAATTACTAGAACTAGGATATATTCGGCCGAGTTCTAGTCCCTTTGCCTCATCAATGGTCTTAGTTAAAAAGAAAGATGGCACATTGCGAATGTGTATTGATTACAGAGCACTCAACAAGAAGCCCATCAAAAACAGGTATCCCGTCTCCAGGATTGATGAACTAATGGACAAGCTACGAGGTGCCAAGTACTTTTCAAAGATTGATCTTCGATCAAGGTACCATCAGATCCGAGTAAGGGATCAAGACATTTCCAAAACAACTTTCCGTTGCCACTATGGTCACTATGAGTTCTTAGTCATGCCTTTCAGACTCACCAATGCACCAACCACCTTCCAGTCTTGCATGAACCACACTTTCATGACTCAGTTACGAAAGTATTTGCTAGTATTCTTTGATGATATTCTAATTTACAGCAAAACTTGGGAGGAACATCTGAAACACTTAGATGAGGTATTAAGAATTCTAGAAGAGCACTCGCTTTACGCGAAAATGTCTAAGTGTGAGTTTGGTATGAAGGAGATGTTGTATCTAGGGCATATAATCAGTGCAGAAGGGGTACAAGTTCATGTGGAGAATATTAGAGCATTCTTGGATTGGCCTACACCAAAGACAGTTATTGAACTGAAGGGTTTTTAAGGCCTTTGCACATATTACAGGAGGTACGTTAAAGGATTCTCTAAATTTGCCGCACCACTCACCAATCTCACGAAGAAAGGAGCATTCACATGGACAGAGTTGGCACAGCAAACCTTTGAGGAAATGAAAACAATCATGAGTTCTTGTCCAGTTCTGGCACTACCGGATTTCTCACAACCGTTCATAGTAGAATGTGATGCTTCAAGACAAGGACTAGGGGCAGTATTGATGCAAAACCATCACCCGATTGCATTTGAAAGCCGGAAACTAGAAGACTATGAACACCACTACTCCCTATATGACAAAGATATGCTAGCCATCCTACATGCCTTAACAAAATTCAGACAATATTTTGTGGGAAGCAAGTTTAAAATCAAGACAGATCATAACAGCCTCAAATACTTCTTGGAGCAGAAAGAATTAAATGAGCGCCAACAGAAATGGGTCAGCAAGGTACAGGCTTATGATTTTGAAATAGAGTATGTTAAGGGTAAGAACAATGTAGTAGCTGATGCCTTATCCAGACAACCAGCTTCATTATCTCTCATGAGTATATCCACGGATTGGAGGTCTCTTCTCTTAGTAGAATACTCTAAAAACAAATTTGCTTGTGAGTTATTAAATGGACAGATCCAGGAGGACAGGTACAGAATCATTGACAACATCATCTATTACAAAGGTAGGATATACCTCGTCCCAGAATCAACTTTAAAGAGGAAGATCATACAGGCATCGCATGACTCGCCATTATCAGGGCATCAGGGGTTCTTGAAAACCTACAGGCAGATCCGAGAGAGGTTCTCATGGAAGGGCCTCAAAGGGGAGGTGATACAGCACGTTCGGGATTGCAGTATCTGCCAGCAGAACAAGATCAAACACATTCATCCGACAGGGTTGCTTCAGCCATTACCAATACCAAAGCAGAAATGGGAAAGCATCTCAATGGACTTCATTACAGGGTTACCCAAGGTACAGGGACGAGACTGCTTATATGTAGTGGTGGATCGACTGACCAAATTTGCTCACTTCTTTGTTATCTCCTCCGACTATTCAGCATCGCAAGTATCTAGTTATTTTTCAGAGAGGTTTTCAAACTCCATGGGCTAACCAAAACCATTGTCAGTGATCGTGACAGTAAATTCACCAGTGCCTTCTGCCAGGAACTATTCAGATTGGTAGGGACAAAACTTGCTACAAGCACAAGCTATCACCCCCAGAGCGACGGGCAGACGGAGATTGTCAACAAGTGGATTGAGGGGTATCTGAGAAACTATGTAGCAGGGCAACAGAGGACATGGATTAAATGGCTACACTTAAGAGAGTACTACTACAATACTACCCACCACATGTCTATTAAAATGACACCTTTCAAGGCTCTATATGGTTATGAGGCACTAAACTTTGCAGACTTGGATTTTGGAGACAGCAGGGCACCAAAGGCCAAAGATTGGATACAGGACAATCAAGATATTCTCAAGGTCCTGAAGGAGAATCTACAGGAAGCACAGAATCAGCAGAAATTATATGCAGACAGACACAGGATTGAAAGGGGTTTTGAGGTAGGAGATCTAGTATATTTACGGCTACAACCTTATAAGCAATCTTCTCTCAAGAAAAAAGGAGCAAAAAAACTAAAACCTCGCTTCTATGGTCCTTACAAAGTAGTCAGGAGGTTGGAGAGGTGGCTTATGAACTAGAACTCCCAGAGGAGAGAAAAATTCACAATGTGTTTCATGTGTCCAACCTCAAGAAAACAGTAGGGCAACACATTGCTCCATCCGCTGAGTTGCCTCCCTTAGATGATGAAGGGCTTTTGGTACTGATTCCAAAGAGGATCCTACAGGTGCGAGAAAGAAAACTCTGAAACAGGGTGATTCGTGAGTACTTGGTAAAATGGAAAGAATTACCTATGGAGGACGCCACATGGGAGGGAGAGCAGGTATTGCAACATCCTAGTTTGCAATTGCTTGAGGACAAGCAATTTCAAGTGGGGAGGATTGTAATGTCCTCTTCTAATTAAGCACCAAAACACCTGCTAACCTACTTAATTCCCATAGGTTCGAGCGGGTACTGCATAAGAGGGAATTTACTGAGGACGTTTGGTACTTCGAACAGATCGGGACACTGTTTCATTATTAAAGTCATCAATCGGATAAAAGAAGCCTTATTTCTTTAGGCTTAAAAGTCAACATTAAATTAGAATTGCATGCATGCAAACATGAAGCATAAACCCTAAAAGTGTCATGCAAACCCTAAAAGCGCATGAGGATCTATTTAAGAAGGGTTATTGGACTAAAGGAGGTAGCTATTATTGTTATTGTTGATTTGGAGTATTTGAGCAACAGCACGGTGTGCAGCAGTTGGGGTTGAAGACGGTGTCTTCAGCTAACGAGGGTTCGGCAATGAAATATCTACCCTAGTCTCCTCTAGGGTAGGCCATTCAGGTCTACCATCAACTTTCATCCTTATTTCATTCGTATACAACGATTTGGCATCCACCGAAAGATTGTTTGCAGGAACACGTGTGCAACTGGGGATTTAGCTGGAAAACCCCAAAGTATTTACTGAGTCTCTAAATCTCAGTTTATCTTCCGTATACTGGCATCATCTTCATCGATAGGGTCACTCTACTACATTGGGTGATCATCAGCTTCCAGTTTGCTCATCCGAAGCAGTTAGCAGCAGTTTTGTGTGGTTGGGAGCATGAGCAGCTCAACAGTGGAACCAATTCGCTAGTCTGCTTAGAGGGGTTAGAATCTTTGCATGCTCTGATCATTCTCTCCGGCACGGGAAGATCTACACCCCAGTAAATTCTCAGCTCCATCAGGCACCTCCTTCACCAAAAACGTCACCTTCAGCTGAGGAGAGGGTTTCGTGCTACCGGGCGATAACACCGAGAAGGGAGCATCACTACTTCACCAATCCAGCTCTACATGCATGCATCTTATCTCCGGAGTATCATCAGCTTGATTATCAGTGGTAAGTGTTTACCTTCTTTCCGTAAATCTTTGCCCTAGTTTAGCTATAATTTAGGGCCATTAGCCCGGTACCTTGCATGCAAATTTTTATTCAGTATTCTTGCACATTTTGAGAGTACAAGTAAGCCCAAGATTAGTGAAACAGTAGAATTTCAATATTTGGGATATTACATGAGGTATAGCAGATTCCTTAATTCAACAATCATATATGTAACTTACAATTGTGTTTGATTGTAAGTTCCTGTGTATTTTTGGTACTTGCTTGTGTTTTGTAAGTATCAAATCGAAAAAAATAGTTGAATTGTATGTGGATGCATTTTTGGCTAAGACCCCTCACCTTTTAAGGTTTGAATCTGCTAAGTTGTAATTTTAAAGGGTAGAGTTACAAGAAGCCCTATGAACTCTTTGTAGATGATGTATTCACCTCTTCCCAGACTTCTCCTCTTACACCTAACAAGGGAGACATTATGTCAAACTTCAAGTCTCGAAGCCTCATTCTGAAAACAAGCGAGCCTAGGCCACAAACAGCTTCAAAGGCCAAATTCAGTGATGTAGCCACAAAAACAAAAGAGAACCATATTTCAAAGTACGCATGTGTTTTGTGTCTAGTTGTAACACCTTGAGTACTTTCCTCTCCTCACATTGTTCCTGGCAGGGGGAAATGAAGATCGTCAAAAACAAGCAAGCAAGATCAAGTGAGCCTGAACAAGCGAGCCTGTCAAGAGCTATGTTCGACTGAGCTCCAGATTTGGTGGTCATCCTTAAACCACTGGTATCGAGAGCACCTTCATTTTGCCGAAGCCGATGCAAGCTTCTACTAACTTACTTGGCAAAAGATTGTCAAGCTGAAAATGTTCAACAAGTAGTAGCTGCTCAATTCTTGTTCTCAACTCTCCAGTTGGTTTGTGGTCAACCTAAAACCACCAGTCCAGACAGAACCTCTGAGCCTTCGTGCCAAGTTCCAGAGAACCTCTGAGCTAGAGTTGCTGCCAAGGTCCAAAGTTTGTGGTCAGCCTCGAACCACACAAATAGTAGAATATTTCAGCTTTTGCTAGCCCCTTCGGTTGGTGGTCATCCAAAACCACCCCTTCAGAGAGAACTTGTATTTAGTAGAAGATAATGCAAACTTCTGCTAACATGCTTGGCATAGTGGTTTGTCAAGCCTTTAATTCAGCTCTCTTTTTTTTCTTGGACTCGTATACACCCTTCGGATTAAGGGGGGGTTTATTGGAGACTAATCCTCGGTGTGAGGAATATTCACATTCAAAGAAGACCATAAGTCTAAGGGGAGACGAAGAGTCACTTGGGAGTCCAAGAGACCTCTTAGAATATGAACTCTAAGGGTCACTTCTCATTGTATATATGTACATTAATTAATGAGAAGAAAGTGTGCTTTGACGCCTATCTTTTGTTTCTTTGTGGTTACTTGCCTATTCCCCAATTGGGGCATCTAACAATATAATTCTGACCTATAACAGCGAAAACACTTAAGGTCCAAGGAAGATGGTTGTAACAGTGGTAATGAACCTATGTTGCACGAAACTCCTAAAATGCCCACGTATCGGTACCAGAAACTCGTAGAAACTTGGAAACTTCTCAAAAACTTCTAGGAAACCTCCAAGGGCCCATGAGTTGTTTGGGACCTATAGGAAATCTAAAAAACCCTAGTTTATGGAAAATGAAAACAAATTAACCTCTAAATCATTTCTAAACCTACCTACAAATTAACCTCTCATTCGTATTTTATTGTGAGAGTGTTGTTAAAAAAAACTATATATATAAATATATATACCGCATTTCCCCGATCTACCTGTTACCACCTAAGTTGTACTTAGTGTTTTTTTATCAAGTGAGCCTGGTGAACCGGACAAGGATAACTTGTTCGGACTTCAGAAGACCTTTGGAAGTACTTCTGGGAAGTGCTTGTACTATATCACATGTTCATACCCCATGGGGGAATTGTAATAAATGTTCTAGCATGAGAGTGTCTGTAAAAGACTCAGTCTCTTAGACTTTATTTGTCAATCCGATCAGCCCAGGGTGCTTTTTTCCCTTGGTTATTATTAGTTGTTGAATAAACGACTGATAATTTCTGAGTTTTTCACTCCATATCTCCAAAGTTGGGGTAGTCGGCTTGGCATTTAGGCCTATTGAGATTATTAGAGTCTATGTGTCAATGTATAAACATGCTAGACATCATGGGTGAGTCATATGAACATGTCTAAGTCCCTCTAGGTTTTTTCAATTTTTCAAATTTTTAGTTTTTTCAGTGTTTTTTATTAAAATTTAAGTTTTCCAAAACTTAGGCTATTTTTTAATAGTTTAATTGGAAAAATTGATTTTGTAATAAAAGTGGGCCAAATAATCAGTTTCAGTCATGTAAGTGCTCATTTTCAAGCTAAGAACACCATGTAAACCCATGGACCCACTATTTCCTAATTTTGAGTGATTTTCCATCACTCAGGTCAGAAAGCCACAAAAATCAATTATTGATTATTTTAATTAATAAATTGATGAATAATGGAGCAAATCCAGAATCATAGATCAGTGGATTCTCAACCGATTTGATTGAAATCAGTCAGATCTGAACCAGATTGACTGGATCTGACAAATCCTTGACTAAAGGAGGTGATCAAATCAAATCCAAAGCTAATCTTCAGCATCCTTTATGGGGAATTTTGCACTCCCTCTCTCCTCCACACATTTTGGCTCATCTGGATGAGTTTTGGTGGATGCTTCAGTCAACAGGTTGAGGTGTCAGTCATATCAACTCTCCGATTGACAATTGCACTCAGTGAGACTCAAATCTGGCTCAGTTCAACTTCAGATCTTCATTGATTGACTCTCCATCAGTTGATTTGGTCTATCTCCTTGGGATTTGTGCCCCCCTGGGCTGGATCTCCTAGTTTTTGTATATATCCAAGCATAAGCCTCCCCTTCCAAGCTAGTTAGAGTTAGATTGAAGGGCTTGCTATTGTAATACTATTATAATCTTTTGATTGTTGAAATAAAGAAGCTTTGGAGGCCAAATGGTGTAATACTCTCATATGTGTGGATTAAGCATTGTCTTACGGCTATTGATGTTGTCGGCTTTTCTCTCAAATTCTGCATCTGAACCTTGTCTGGCTTGAACGATTCAGCTGAATCAATAGGAGTATAGTTGGGCAAGTAAGGTTACTTGTTTCTCTTATATCTCATAGCATATATGTTAGAAGATCTAGATTATACATGTTTAATAAGTTTATTTGCATGTAATTCTTGTCTCTTTTTCATATATATATCCAGATCTCATGAGGTTTCGTGCAGGATTGTGTGTTTAGCTTTCAGGTAGCAAGGATTGGACGAGCTGTGGATCTAGTTTGAATCCACTGTACATCCAAAAGCTTTGTGAAGACATTGCCCCTCTGTATTCCACTAACAAGTTTCCATTGCAGTTCTGCTTCAGCAACAAGCACTTCTCTTCTCCTTTTCCTCCTTCAAAATCAATATTTTTTTACTTGGTTACTTTGTTCACAGCTTTGATATTGTTTAGATCTATTATCTTAAAGTAAATTTAACATAGATCTATCTTCTCAAAGCCTATAATCTAGATCTTGTTCTTAAAAGGTTTCATAAGCATTCTAGATCTAGTTTTAGGGAAATCGTCCTTTTTGCATGGAATTTTAAAGAGAATTTGTAGCTTGCATGCATTAGATTTCTGTTTGCTGTTATAAAAGATAAATCTAGCAATCAGTGCACATCATACTGGCTGCCTAAAAGGCAAGCCAAGATCCTTTCCTTGGTTCCATTTTTACCTTTTTTAACTAGTTTTTACTTAGCTTTTTTTGGTTAAAAGTAAGCTGACCCAAAGGTACTTTCAGAGTGCTTTTGGGCATATTTCAGTCAAATAAGCTTGTTGGTTTTTAGCAAGTATAACAGAAAAGAGGAGGAGCTGCTGTTCAAAAGTGACTTTTGGGCCTTCTGAATCTCCCTAGGGGTCTCCCTTTTTGACTGAAATCGTTAATTTTTGCACTTTGTAAGCTCTTGGTTTCATTCTGTATAAGAATCAAGAGGCATCATATCAGTTTGTTGATATTGTAACCGCTGGTAATAAAAATAATTCTGAATAGGCTCTTTCGAGTCCATTCCTCATCCCCCCTAGGGGGATTTGTGTCTGTGTCATTTTTTGCTTTTCGTTCATCTTTTTTCAATCTAGCGTAGTACTAATCTGCAGGGTAGTATACTTTGATTTAAAATCATTTCCATATTCCATTTCTATTGGTTTCAAAGTAACTTTAATACTTACCCCACGAGCCTCCTTTTGAGCCGAAAGGTGAAGAAAGGTTCGTGGTAGTCTAATTAGAAAATTGTGGTTTGCTTATCTTTTTATGTTTCATTTGCTATCATCATTTGCTTCAGTAACCATAATAAAATCAACCCCTCCTTGATTCCCCGATTGAGGTCCACATGGATCGAAAGAGGTTCCTGGAGGGTTTTTTTTTTAACAAGAACATCCATCTCAAAATTTACTAAAATTGACAAGACTCCGGTGTGTATGCTCTGCACTTGGCTGCGGTTCGTCCGATCAATCAAGCTGTATCAAAAGCACTTGAGTGACTAGTATAATTAGGATTCACTCTCCCAAATTGACAAACCATCAGGTGAAAATCCAACACCTAGATCAAACCATTACGATGGCAAAATACCCAAAGGAAGCGGGAACTTCTGAAAAGTGACCTCGGGGCGCCGATCTCTGTCACACCCTAACGGGTGCGTTATGAACAATAGCCCCAGAGACTCCATTCAGCCCACATATTCCTTGTGGGTAGCCATGAAGGTTTAGTTTTGGACATACTCCCAGTACTATCAGGTATATCTGGAGTCCACCCCTTCGCCTAATTTTAATCAACTCATATTTCACATTAACTTAAAACGTACCAAGAGGCAATTGCAAAACATTCACTCCAAGCACATGCAAGTACATCGATTATCTTTTGACTCCATTTTAAGGCACTGGTTATTTTCTTGCTATATATATATTGTGTCTCAGCATTGTGCTTTCATGCGCTCATTTTGTATCTTGTCATCTGTGGTTGTTTATGGTTAAATTTCAAACTCCTAAGTAATTCATTCAGTTTAACATCACCATACTAAGTAATTAGCCTTAGTAACTTAATAGGGTCTACCCCCCTTGGCTTCGTTAGGAGTTGAGCCTAAACGGAGGAGTCAAGAACAAGGTGACAGCCTTGACTCGAGACTTGCCCCCAAGGACACACCGAGTGGCTTGAAGATTTCTGCCATGTGACCCAGGTGTGTGAAAGGAGGCAACACTACCCATTTTTTGGGGGGGGGTCAAGTTTCCAAGCGTTCCCGTTTCCAAAACTTGTACACGTTTCGTGCAACTTAGTAATGAACCCTTGGGGTTTGTATGGATATGGTTGAGATTGCAATAAACGTCCTTCGAGTAGACTCCAACCTCCAATGCGTAGTCCATGTCCTTCAATGCATGCAGCTCTCAATACTAGTAATACAACTTCTTCCTTGCTCTCAACAACCCCTAGAAGTGAGATCGTAGTCTCTCCCTCCAATACAGTCCTCAAATGATGTCACTTCCTTCTTAGGACAGATATGGCCTTTAAATTAATATGCTACTACTATTATGAAGAGATGATGCCAATAGAAGTTGAAGGCTGTTATAAATCATAGGTCGCTTCCCTTGAATAATTAAATCATGGCCCAAAAGATCCACATTCCAAAAGTGCCCACGCAAAAGTTTAAGAGTGATTGTTGCTCCTTCCAAAGGATGGATGCGCCCCTCCTTGAAGACCAGTGATGCCCACGACTCCCATAAATGACTAGTCAATAGTTAGGTGTTTAATCGATGCCTTGGTTTAGAGGAATGAGACTGTCCCACAAACCCGCGCCTTCTCTTTTGCCCACGCAAGTCCTAATAAATGATCCTTTGCTCCCCCAATGGGTGAATGCGCCTATCCTCAAGAAACAATGATGCCCACGCCCTCAACATGAGACCACGCAGCAGCTGAGAGAGGTTCGTTGCCTTAAATGCTTGATGAACGCACCCTTGTTAGTGTTGATTTTTCTTAGCAGCATCGAGAGGCCTTCTCTTCGGAGAATGGGACCACCTGGTCCAGGACCACGGTGAAGACTCAACCCAGTGTTGAGTGACGACTCAACCCAGTGTTGAGTGACCATTCTATTGAATGGTAGATATCTGGTCTGGGACCATGATATAGACCCAGATCTGCCCTAGGTAGACTTAACCTTGTGTTGAGTAGATATCTACTCTGGGACCACGATGTAGACCAGTCTAGGACTGGTATACTCAGCATAGTTCTGAGTAGCCATTCTCTTGGAGAATGAAGACATTGTAAGCCCTAGATTGGGTCTGGGCATGTGTGTGGCACTTTGACCGTTGATATATGAGCTTAGTGTGCTTCTCCAAGGATTAGCTACCCTTGGTTAAGTTACCCTAGTACCAGATCTAGGTGTCACACAGTGTGTGAGGTAAAAGCATTAATAACTCTCTTGGTTTATGATGATGTACTTTTGAAATCAAAAAGGTACCACAGGTAATGACCATAGGGGCACTTGGAAAAAGGTCAAAGTCAAAAGTCAATTTAAATAAAGACTTTTGTACCACAAGAAAAGGATTGCAGGTGGAAACACAATTAAATAAGGACTTTTGGTAAAAGTCAAAGGAAAAATAAAAGTACCCTTTTTGGTAAAAGTGAAAGTGAAATTAGGAAAAGAATAAAAATATTATTATTTTTATTTTTTCCAAATCTTGTCCACCTACAGGTGAACAAAGGCTATAAAAGAAGATCAAGCCTTCTCATTTGATATATACACTTTTGCTCTCACAAGTGAAGAAGACTATCTTATGTTCAAACCGTCAGCTAGGGTTTTATCAGCAAAGTCCATCTTCAGCATTTTTGCACAGCCATCTTCAGCATTCCATTTTATGGGCAGCCTTCTTCATTTTTCCAGGCAGCTGAGATAATTTTTGTGGGCAGCTTTTTCCATTTTCTGGCAACTGGACAGCTTCTTCCTTCTCTCCGGGCAGCCGTTTTTTTGGGGCAGCTCTGTTATTTCCTTTTCAGGCTGCCTCTATTCTCCGGGCAACCCATATTGGACTCGGCCTCCTTCTTTCAGCCCACAGGCTGTTACCTGTGAGGGTCTGGGCATCTTGCCAACCCTCGGGTAGCATACCCGTGAGGGTTTGGCAGGCTGCCAACCCTCAGGCAGCAAAGATCTGCCCAAACAAGACAGTGGGCAGGAGAGAGAAACAGGCAACAAACAGGAAGGTACGGGCAGCAGACAGGAAAGTACATTTTCGAGCAGTTTAGTATTTTTGGGCAGTCTGCTATCTTTCAGACAGTCTGATATTTTTTTATGCAAGAGAGAGAAAAGCTTCAGTTTTCTGACGAAGCCCTAATTTGGGAATAATTTGTAACTTCTGGAAATCGTGGTTAAATTATCAGTCTAGTTTTTTACTGATAATTTTCATTGTGACTGTGGTAAATTCCAGATCTGGAATTGGCGAACTTTTTGAATAATTTTTCTAAGTCATCTCATTTACAAAATGAGCTATTAATGCTTTTGGCGTTTTTGTCCTTTGAAGGTTTCCCCAGTGAAAAATCTTGTGTCCATGTGTGTTGATGTGATTAATGTGTTTATACTGCACTGCTGATTTGTTTAAGTAGATTTGCAAATTTTTTAAGCTTATGCTAATGCTAAAAATCCAACAGTTAGTAAAGAGAAACAATGCCCCACAAACAATGGATGCGCCCAGCTACAAAGAATCTCTAATTCTGTCCAAAATCACCAACTCCGTTGCAATGAAGCAAACAATGGTAAATCTAGATGATTTACCTTCAAGCTTGGCTAGAATGGATAGATTTCACCATCAAAACTTGTGTAGGTTAAGGGTTTTTGTCCTCAACGCCAACGTAGCTCACCGATCTCTCAAACCAATTCTCAAAAGTGAATAATAACAATGAATACCTAGCCATTCGCTTTTTCTTCTTTTATTGCTCTTTTTTTACCTTTGCATGTCGCATGCAACTTTACTTACGCATGGATGCAATTTTAATTACGCATGCCACATGCATTTTGAATTACGCACTGTATGTTGTGCATGTCCCCTGATACTGCTTAATTGGCCCCATTTTCCACTAATGACTTCATATCACTACAAATAATGTGTTTTTATCCCTATGTGGCATTAGTCATTAGTTAATTCCCCAATTTGTCAAAAACAAGACATTACATCCGACGCACTCCTTGATTGTTGGATCATGCATTATCCCTAAAAAGGGCTTATTTTGAGTTTCAACTAAAGGGAGCATCCATTGAGGGCTATCTAAACTAGCTCCTCATCCTTAGTCTTAGAGCCAACAGCTCCAAGCCCGTCTCTGATCTGTGTGAACCTTGTGAGATAAGCCACCACTCCTTCACCCTTGGCCATCCTGGTACTGCGCATCCTCTCTTGCAGCACCATCTTCTGGTTTTCGTTCTTGCTCTCGTAAAGTCCTTCCAAATCCTTCCACATTTCCAATGCAACCTTCTTCCCGAAAAAGTGAGGGACTATGTGGTTCTTCACCCCATCCAAGATGATCAACATAGCTCTAGAGTCTAACTTATTTCATCTCGCCAACTTTGCCAAATCTGTGGGCACAACCTTCGTGGAGTCAACGTGCTCCTCTGCATCACTGACATCCAAGATCCTTGTGATCATTTATTTCCAAGTAGGAGAATTATGAGCCCCTTGGAGTCTGTCCTCAACTCTCAATTGCACGGCCATAGTGAAGTCTACCTGTCAAAGCCTAGATCTGAACTCTAGGTTTGTGTCTTCAATAGATTTGCCCCTGATCTATCAATACTACTGCAGTTTCTCAGATTTAGCTCAACAGAGCTCTAATACCATGTAAATTTTCCTTCAAAATTCAAACTAGTGCTAAACAGTATATTTATTGTTACAGATAACCACACATGAATTTATTTTACTAGTATTGCAATGGAAAGTAAATACTGAGAAACATCAACAACAATCACATAAATACAGACACAGTGTTTTGGGTATGGAAACCCTCGAAAAACCCAATATGGGAAAACCAGTGCAGCAGTCAGATATGAAATTTTATTAAGAAGATATGGAACAATTACAATCCAGTAGATAAATTCACCCAACCTGGCGAAATAGAACCTCTGCAAAATCACTGGCCAAACCTAGCAACACGGTACGGCCCCTGCGTCAGCAGTACGTCCCTCCTGCGTTAGTTGTATGGATCCGTATGGTCCTAATGTCAGTTGTACAGAATCTGTACGGTTGCCTCTACCGAGTTGTACGGCCTCCTCTGTGTGATATTGTACGGCCTGGTAACTCGGTGAATCTATCGGCTGAGTGCTCCCCCATCTTCTCAGCAAATATCTCTTTCTAACTTCTTTGTTTGTCTGTATCTCTCTTGTGTGTATGTCCTCTATTAAAGTTAGTGCAACTGCGAGACCCATTCTCAGAGAATGGTTCCCTAGTCAGTTGACTAGGACAGAGTAAGACCCTAAAAGGTACCTTAGGGCCCCCAGTAGTCTCCTGGGGTTCTTGGTCTAGGACCAAGCACGTTGATGCCATGGCAAAGCCCCTAGCATGTGGCTAGGGCCCCTATGTGCCTCTAAGGTATTATGGTCTAGGACCAGAGACACGATGTCCAAGTAGAGCCTGCAGGTAGAGGCAGAGATATATTTTGGTCTTGAACCAGGGACACGATGTCCAAGTAGGTCTTGCAGGTAGTTGATCAACTTTCAGTGTGAGACCGAAACTCAGCTTAGTACTGAGAACCATTCTGCAAGAGAATGGAGGACCCAGTCAGGGTCCAGGGATTGATCAACTTGATTCAATGTGAGACTGAAACTCAGCTTAAGGCTGAAAGCCATTCATTAAGAATGGAAGATAATTATGTCCCCTCTCCTAATCGGTTATTGCTAGGTTGCTTCTCAAGGGACTAGCCATCCCTTGACGATGTCCCTAGTACCTAACCCTTAGGAGCAGTGTTAAGGACAAAAGGATTGTACTGTCCGTTTGGATCCTCCCCCTTATACAGTGATGACAAAATATATAAAAACTATGTATCTTGAGAGAAAGAAAAGTCTTTGGTCTTGTTGGTCCTACTTGAATGCTTGTCCACCTTTAAGGTTCACTTTGATCTTGTGGTTGTTGACTCATGGTCCTATTCTTACTTGGTCCTAGCACTCTCACTTGTGTGCACCTTTGATTATGATGACTCCTACTTTATGGAGTGTATTTAAAGACCATTGGACCTTGTATTGTTATAGTTACCTTATGTTTTGTTAAAAGGACCCTGTAACCCACTTATGGTTTTGGACTATTCACTTATGTTGGACCTTTGGACTTTCACTTTATGACTTTATTATAAATTATTTAATTAAATATTTTATAGTCTTATTAATAAAATCTTTATGATTTTATTAATAAAGATTTTTTTGACCATTTAGTCTTATCTCATGTTTAAGACACTATGACTTTCTATTCTTGGACCACTTTATCTTAGCCTAAGTTATTTTATGATTATCTTTGGACCATCTTTTATTTATCATCGGACCATGTTATTTAACTTGTAAACATTATAAAAGGAGCGTACATTTACATTAGAGTATCACCTTACTGTTGCTCTCGATTTATGATTCCATCGACTCTACGACTTTATGCGACTTTATGAACTATGATTTATCTCACCATGATTTATTTTCCCGGCCTTCTTCCTTACATGTTTTTCATCAGCAATTTCTTTTTCGGTGATCTCTGCTCCATGCTTATCCTCTACGGGTTCACTCCGAATTCACTCTGCGTAAATCTGTGAAAGGTGATCTCTGCGTTTTCTTCCTCGGGCCTGTCTCTGGTTTCTTCTCGTGCTTGATCTCTACGTCTTATGTCCCCAACACTGTGATGCCTGCCCAACGTTTCTCTCACGAGTTTCTCTCTGCGATTTTGTCTTCAGCGTGGGCTTACCTTTCTCTCTGCGATTTTGTCTTCAACGTGAGAGATCGGGGGCTTACCTCTCTCTCTACGTTTTTGTCCTCAACGTGAGAGATCACGGGATTACCTCTCTCTCTCTGTGTTTTTGTCCTTAGCGTGAGAAATCACGGGCTGAACTTGATCTATGTGTGAGATTTGTGGGTGAGTGCTTACGGTCTTATCTCTAGACCTGTCTATGCAATTGAACTCTGTGTGAATTCTTACGAGTGGGTGATTGCTTACGTGTTTGCCTATCACCTGTGTGTCTTTTCTTACCCCTGGTCACTTGCTTGATTTTATGCCTACACTGCTAATTGATTGAAGAACCTGAGGTTTGTTTACTCCTACCTGAACCCTCTTTCTCTCAAGGTACGTATATGGTTTAACCAGTTTGACTTGTCCTTTCAATGACAAGATCGAACTCAGAACTATCTGAGTATAAGGCAGATCCAACTAATGGTTATGATTCGTTAACTTAGTCATCCTCTGTAGTTTATTTAAGATTTAGTTTACTGCACATGTTATTTATTACTTTTCTGTACATGACATTTGGTGAAACATCTCAATGATTAACTTTAACGCAGTGACCAGCAGAGCGTTAAGTTGAAGGAGATGAAAGTTATGTTGTTAAATTTTATTACAGTTTAAATTTTACCTAAGTTTTTATATGTTTGTGTATTGAAGTTTATTACTGGTATTAAAACTCACCTAACCTGTAAAATTCAACATCCTCTCCACCAAATCTTCTTTTAACCATAGTTACATATATCGGCGATATATTGGCGATATCGCGATATATCAGCGATATCGCGATATATCGCAAGTCATTCCCCTTGGCGATATATCGCCACTAAAAAATCGCGATATTTTCGATATTTTGAATATATCGCGATATATTCAATATGTCGCGATATATTGGGAATATATCGGGAGATTTTGGAAAATATTGCCCTACTAAAAAAACTTGAAAGAAATTTGAAAAAAATATTTTGAATATATTGCGATATATTCAATATGTCGCGATATATTGGGAATATATCGGGAGATTTTGGAAAATATCGCCCTGCTAAAAAAAATTGCAAGAAATTTGAAAAAAAAATTCATGGGTTAAGTTTTTGGCATATATTCAATATGTCGCGATATATTGGGAATATATCGGGAGATTTTGGAAAATATTGCCCTACTAAAAAAACTTGAAAGAAATTTGAAAAAAATATTTTGAATATATTGCGATATATTCAATATGTCGCGATATATTGGGAATATATCGGGAGATTTTGGAAAATATCGCCCTGCTAAAAAAAATTGCAAGAAATTTGAAAAAAAAATTCATGGGTTAAGTTTTTGGCATTGTTATTAAAACTAAATATATTAAATTCTTAAAGTAATAAATGGTAATACTAAATTCTTAAAGTAAAAGTGACATTCTCCTTTACTTTCATTTTCTATCCTTTTACTTAAATTTTTAACATTGCCATTAATAGTTTCGGGATGTTTGAGAGTGGTTCCAACCTCATCGGACTTCATATGCAAAAAGTAGAATTTTAAATCCCTTTTAGAATTCAAGAGACTTAATAGTTTTCAGGATTTCAAGATTTCAACAATTCCACTGGATTTTATCAAGTATGAGGGTATGGGATTGGCATTTAATCAAGCACATCAACCCATCCCTGTACCTTGATGTTGGTGGCATTGACTATTGAAATCTTTTACCATGATCTTAATAAAAATGTACCCTTCACTCATTAAACATGGTAAGTTTCATCAAAATTGTAGAGTAGTTGGACCTTCACCGTAGCTTAAGTAGTTGGAGCTTCCAATTTGATGCCCAACTCATCCAAAGCACCTACAGGACCCCCTACTGCTTCCAAAGGAAGAGTGGTGCCCCTTGCCTATAAAAGGGGTAGAGGGGATCGATGGTTTCTACTATTTATCATTGTATCATGTAGTATCTAGATGCCTCATGAGTCATGATGATTAATTTCTTGAGAGACATTTATTTTGATCATTTGATGTGATTTTCTATCATTCCATCAAGAACATATTTCAATATTTTCAGTTTATAACTTTATAGTCGATATGTGATCATGATCCACCATTTGACATCTTATGCATCTTATATATTAGTTGTATTTTAATATTTATGTGGAAATGTGTTTATTTGATGTTGTTGCTTTAGATGTTAAAAAAATTGAAAAAAAATGTTTATTTTTGTATTTTTTAATGCAAAACGACATTTGCCGATATTTTCGCCGTTGCTGCCGATAAGTTTCATTCCGGACCCCCGGCGATATATTCACCGACACGATATATGTAACTTTGCTTTTAACTCAATGCCTAAGCGAAAACCCTAACCCTCACTATGGATCAATGGATGTGATCCTCCGGTGAGATCAATTGCCAAGATTAGATTAGACATCACTTAAATTATTTCACTTTTCACTTCATAAAAGTGATTCCATTAAGTCAAAATCAAATTAGATTAATTAATGTATTTTCCTAAGTCTAAACTTAGGAAAATCACATTAATACATTTGGCTTCCTGTTTAATGTATTCTTACCATGCAATGACACATGCAATGCTAGAAGACCTTCCTTGTTTTCACTTTCTAACACTCCAGGCCCTCTATTTCCTTCTCAAGTTTGTCAAGGAGCAGAATATTCAAAATATCAAAATTATGGGTGACTCTCAGTTTGTAATCAACAGTATGAACAATGTGATTATTGCTCAGAACCTGCTGCTTGGTAATCTTATTGAAGATCTGAAATCAATTGTAAACACCTTCCAGTCTGTCAACTTTGAACATTTCTACCGGGAGTCAAATCAGGAGGCAGACTCACTCTCAAAAAAAGGTCTAGACATGATTTGAGGTTACTGGTCAATTGAAGAATTCAAAGACGGTGTCAAATCTTCCTCTTTTATGAGACAGATCTGAAGAGTTTCAAACTTTTTCTGCTTTATGGATACTACAAATGCCTATTGTTATTTCTAAGTTTGATTCAGATTCTATGCTCTGAAAAAGATCTCAGCAGTCCTCTCTGTTTTTGAGTGCTGATCTATGATGATCCCTTTTGAGACCTCCCTAAAGAATGTATTTATCTTTTCAAAAGAATAGAAAATACGATTTTTTCTTTGGGGAAAAAAAATATCTTCTTATATAAGGAGTAAGTTGGACCATCGTTGGTAGATACCAACTTCCTGTATAATACCATTATACCTTTCAAAGTCTAAAGCATTTCACTTTCATTTTTTTTAAATGCCATTCCAATTGCCAAGGAAAGATGTTCAACAAAACTAATCAACATGGGGATAAAAGGTAACTTAATGTAATGCAAAGCACTAGGCTTTTCAATCGATGCTAATAAGAAGAAATAACATAATATAATAATAACCAACACTAAACAAAATTCACCTTGTGCTTAGGTAGAAGCCTTGCATAAGATCTCTCCCATCTTCTAACATCTCCTTCTGCTGCATCTGAGTAACTAAATCAAAAAAGCATTACAACAAACGCAGTGGTTAATTTCAATACCCATGAGAAAAAAGAAAAAAAAAATAGAAATTACAAAGAATGAATTCTAGAATTTTCAAGTACATAATCATAGATATAAGAATGAATGCATATACATAATATCCTCCCATAAATCATCAAAAGTGAATGCGATATGACCTCACATCAAACACAGGAAAAAGAATATAACAAAATAGCATTTCTTATCAATAGTAAAACCAACTTGTATATAAAATCCCTCTAGTTGGGAACCAATATAAGTCGCATTACATATGGTATCGCATCAATCAGCCGTGGAGTTGTTTAAGGTCCTATACTAGCCTGACTTGGTCTTGTGACTGTCAATCATATTTGGTCCTAAAAGATCTTACATGGGCTTATCCAAGTAAGGTCCCAATCTTACCTCCTAACTAAGAGGTCAACACCAAAGCAATGCAGTGAGGTACTAATAGTATTGAATCAGTGATAAAGGTGTGAAATGATGGTGTAATATTCACATAGAGCCATGGCAAACCTCACTTTGTAATCATTATTATTGTGTATTAGTGTGTTTATAAGGTTTGTCTTAAAATTGACCTACTCAACTCTCACTCATTATATTCCTAGGTGGCTAAGACCAACCTAGCCATAATGTGGATTCGATATCCCTCTTATGGAGGATGCCCTACATCTTGAGATGTGTATAAATAAATGCTCAAGGCTAATTTGTAATATCGTCTTGTGCTATTGCTCTCTTATACAAGTGATTCATTCTTTAAGCCTACAGGCACCATATCTAGCTGTGCACTCTCTTACATGGTGTGATCTATTGTTCAAGGGTTTCCTCTCAAGTATTGCACTCTAGTGTTCTTGGGTGATCTCTCTATAAAGGTGCACTTGGTTTCTTCTATCGCACACTAGTTAAGATTTATCTTTTCCCCTATTCTTGGTTTAACTTCTCTTTGTATAAAGTTAGGGTTTGTTGATTGAGGGTTCAATGGTTGGCTCCACTTGGTCCTTTTTCTCTCTTACGGATCTCAACATGGTTTTAGAGCAAGTGTGAACCTCCCTTACTCTATTCAGCATTGTACTCTTGGGTTTCCTAGGGGTTTTCTAGAGCATAAGCTCTCCTTTAAAGGAAAGCTTTTCTAGGGTTTAAACCCTCTCCAGGCTGATTTATAGTGAATTTTTAGGAAGAGGTTTTTATGGTAATTATTTTGGAAGAAACTGATTTTATGGCACCTTCTTTAACGTTGTTATGAGCCCATTTTATGCACTAATTTGGAGATTTTAAGTATGGGATTGAAGTGCCCTGCATTAGGGTTTCCCACAGATTTATTTCAAGAATTTTTCAATGGAAAATCTGAGAATTTTGGTTGGTGGCATCACTGTTGTTTTGTGACTGCGCAACCAGCATTTCAGACTATCTCTCTTACTTGATTTTCAGTGACTGATCCAAGACTATTTATTGGTGGCACTGCCCTAAGGGTTGCAGATCTAGTGTTTTTAGATTCTCTCTTTGTTACAGCTTCCTAGGAGGACCACTTCAAGGATTTGATCTGAAGAATTTTTTGGCAGCAAAATTTTTTCGATAATCCTTCCTCTTTCCCGACATTTTTTCTGGGTTTATCAGCATATTTGAGACTATCGGTTGCTGGTACCACCGAGTTTTTGTCACTGTAGAACCAAAGTTTCAGACCATCTATTTTCCAGGGTTTAAATCCCATCCTCACATCAGTTTTTTCCTTGGGTCTTTTTTGCAAATATTTTGAAGACTTTACGAAGGATTCCTCTACAATGTTCATAGACTTGATGGATTCTCTTTTTCGTGCACATCTGATAGCACAACTTGCATATTGAGCCTTAACAATTTCAAGATGTAATGATATCACCTTTGTCCCTGCCACATTTCAAAATATTCTTTATGTTCCAAGAGTTGGTAGTTTTTCAGTGGATGCTTCTGTTTATAACTTTATTGTGATACAAGGCATACTTCTCAGCTATTGGAGTTGGTCCATAGTGACATTTAAAGGCCTATAACCACTTGCTTTCAAGGGGAATCTATGTGCTTTCTCACCTTCTTTGATGAAGTTTTTATTCATAGATCTGCACCCTCTATCCCACAATTTTTTATAGATAAGTCCTACATATTTCAGGGGATATCTTCCTTCCACATTATGATGTTGGTCATTTTTGGATCTACTATTTTTGGTAGCTTCATTTTCAAGGACAGCTTATGCTACCCTTTGTACCTTCAACCCAACAACACGCTTCAATGGATCCTTCTTCTATACCTCTGCCAAAGGCCACCCTCACTAGCTTGTGGAACCATGTTGGTGCGGGAGATGGCATTCAAGTGGGGTTATATTATATGGCCTGCATTAAGCATTAAGGGGTGAAGTTATGATGTAATGCCATCTCTCCAAGTCCTCTTGTTCAAATTATAGGCGGATGTAGTGAATAGGGCCAACCCTATTTTGAGTTGGCCCTGTAAAAAATTAAATCTAAGGTTGTTTCTAACTATGAAAGTACGAAGTAACAGATTTTCTAGGAGTTTTGAAAATTGAATGAAATTAAAAATTACCCACCAGCTACTGCAAGTAGATTTATACTTTGCAACTTTTAACGAAATAAACACGTATCATTTGAGACACATTTGCGAGATTAACTTACGCAAAAAACAAAAAAACAAAAACCAGTGCCAAAATGAAAAGAGTGCTTTGCAAATGTGGGTTGCCAGTGTAGTCTCAATGAAAGTATTGCAGTGTCTCGGTTGATAAATTTTAGATTATTAGATGAGTAATTAAGGGAGTGGGTAAATTCTTAGTCAATTTTATTAATGTGGTGATTATCTAGATTATTAAAAGGAGGGGCATTGTTCATCCCTTTTGCATACAGGATTATTCAGATTATTGCTCAACCTTCAGTTTGAGAATTTTGACTTGGTCAAACCTAGTTTGACCTAGTCAACATGATTCCAGAGGCAGTTGGACTACAGAGTTCAAGATTTTACATTTGTTTCCAAGATGTATCCAGTGCACCATTTCCATATTCAATTGATGATTATTGGCCATTATATAGAGTTATAATGGTTTATTATTATTATTATGGCCATATTTTTATTATTGGACATAGTGTTGGCTTCCAAATGTTTATTTAGATGGATCTATGTGGTATTTGTAATTATCACTAGTGCTTTTGAGGTCTTTGATTAACATGGTATACTCTAACTCAGGTTATATGATTTTGTGATTTTTCATCACCACTGTTATGCTTGACATGTTTTAGTTTGGTTATTAACATAAACTTGTGAGCATTGTTCATCCCTTTTGCATACAAGATTATTCAGATTATTGCTCAACCTTCAGTTTGAGAATTTTGACTTGGTCAAACCTAGTTTGACCTAGTCAACATGATTCCCGAGGCAGTTGAACTACAGAGTTCAAGATTGTACATTTGTTGCCAAGATGTATCCAGTGCACCATTTCCATATTCAATTGATGATTATTGGCCATTATATAGAGTTATAATGGTTTATTGTTATTATTATGGCCATATTTTTATTATTGGACATGGTGTTGGCTTCCAAATGCTTATTTAGATGGATCTGTGTGGTATTTGTAATCATCACTAGTGCTTTTGAGGTCTTTGATTAACATGGTATACTCAGATCATGTTTCCAGGAAAAGGAAAGAGGAATTATGGGCATTTTGATTCTACAGCATGATGTTCTGGCATTTTGTTCACTTTAAAAATGACCATGGCTACTCCAGAAAAATCGATTTGGCTAATGTTGGCTAGGAAATGACTTGGGGATGTTACTACATTGTACCTTGATGCTCTATGGGCCATGATTCACATGTTTTATCACTTAGTTGGGCCATATGCTATGTTTCTCCCCTAGGAGGGGACGTCTTCCTTATGGAGGGCGCATTTAATGAATGAGATCTCCATGGTTATCATGGCATATGATTGTATCTTTGTAAATGGGGGCGCCTAGGGTGATTAAAGCCCCTAGGTAGCTTACCATATCATACTTTATTGTTATATCATCATCTTATGTTGTACTTGGGCGGTAGAGGCAAAAGTGCACCCCCTCTCTAGAGGTTGATCCATGTAATGTTTTAAAAAATGATCCACTGTTGATGATGTTTTAATCTTAACTGTTGATTGGAGTTAGTTAGAATGTAGACATCACTCTCCTCTTATTTAAGAGAGGTGACTCCACCATTGTAAAGAGACTTTGGCTCTTCGATTGAAAGTAATAGAAAATATTTTTGGCACGCTTTTGAATTCTCTGGGGAGTCCATGACTCTTGTTGTTTCTAAGTCTCTTTGGGCACTGAATGTTTATCTTCCATAGTGCGGAAAATTCTTGTGTTGATCTTTTATGCAGGAGGATGAGTTCTTGGAGGAGACTCTCTCTCTCTCTCTCTCTCTCTCTGGCTTCATCTTACAAGGAGTTATCTTGTGCATCTTGCATAACATTTTATCACTATTTCTCCTTGTCCTTGCATGCATTTCTCTTCTTGTGAAATTCAATCCAATCACGATTTTAGTTTACTTATTGTGTGTTGGTTATCTTTGGCAAGAGGGGTGCACTAAGCAATTCATTGGGGCTTCAACTGGGTGTGGATCTAAGCTTTCAAGTTGACAATGTTGGACGAAAGGCAATATCTCATGGCATCTCTCAATTCCAAGTAAGTCCACTTCTATTTTCTATCTATTTTCTCTACATTCCAATCTCGGCATAAATTAAAAGATAGAACCTCATTTGTAGTAACTAAAAACAAAATTGAGGACCACATCACATAAAACTTCAAAATTCTGAAACTTGAGTATTTGCGGCTATGCTGCAGGGAATCGCTAGCTTAGATCCCTTTGGAGGGTTGTTTATACACTCATCTAGGCCATTTTATATGGAATGTCCTAGCTTCGGGAGCAGTTATTTTTTGGCAAAGTGCCGAAAATTGTGCCATCTCAATGCCGATAGATGCAAAGTGGCCATGAGATTTCCGAAAAGTGGTTATAATAGAAAATCTGATAAATGTTGAGAAAGTGAGAAATTCCAACATTCTCATTTAAAGAGTAGCACAAAATTTTTGTCACGTGTGCCTTTTGGATCCTTTTCATGGAGATCATTCACCTTATTTGAGGAAGTGCTCCACCTTTTGAGGACTTTTTCTTGGAGTGCTAACTTTGGAGAGCCTTTGGAGGCTAGGTTTGGTTTTTCTTGTCATCATTCACCCTCATTTGATGGATGCCCTCCTTTCTTGGGCCTTTCTTCTCTTGGATATTGTACTTTTGGTTTTGACCACCATTTATCATGGACATTGTTAGAGTTCATTAGGGTTCAGTGGATGATTTTCATTGTTTACTCCATCCAAAGCTAGATATAGGATTTTATTACTTGTTTATCGTTATGAAGAGAAAGATTGAAACCTATATAAGGGTTTATCCTTTCATACATTTGGATGGTTGGATTTTTGGAGCTCTCTCTCTCAAGCTTAATTGATACATCTTTTCTTGGAGCAAATCTTCTCGTAAGGGTTCCCTTCTTGTTCATGTGTGGTTCTTTAATCTTGATTGGATATTCATGGTTGTAATTAGGGTTGGGTATTTACATTGTCATTTCTATGTTTTTGCTTGGGCCATTGAAGGTATTACTACCTCGTTGGAGAAAGGGATTTTAAGTTAAACTATATTTCTTTCTTTCTTTGCATGTTTATTTATATGAGAGTTAGGTGTTATACATTTACCTTGATTTGGATTGTGCAACCTTAAGCCTTTATTTATAGAACCCCGAGAGCTTGAAAGGAAGGGGATTCTTCATTTGACTCCTTCCCTTATAAACCCTAGTTCACCTTCAACTTCATCGAGTAGGGTTTGGGTTACCTCATACAATTATACTCTCTCAATGACATATTAAGCAAGGCCCTCTTAGTTGGTGATTATTTGACTCCACTTCCCTTGATTAGATTGGGACTAGTCTTTGGAGTGACCTCTTTCTTCCTCCCATCACCTCTTTTATTTCCTAAACTACAAAAAAATATAAACGTTTTGCTAGACCTAACCTTCACATCACCTTTTACTTTGTTGTTTATAGCCCGAGTGATCCTATCTTACGGAATTCCCTCTTGAGTTGGAGAACAACCCAGCATAAGTGCAAATAGGGTTGGTGTGGTGAGATTGGCCTCCCCTCTTGAATTCCTCTTGGGTTAGCTTTGCTTCTTTTGGACTTTAATCATACATGTTAATTGGAAAAGTAACATTTTCGGCGCCATTGCCAGAGATAAAGTCCAAGTTTCCGAAATTTTGAAGAGTATGCTTCATGATATTTTGTGAGAGGATTATTATTGCAAATTTTTCTCATATGGCGACTCCATAAAGGAATGAAGCCCTTGTTCCTTTATAGATTTTTGAAGGGTTTGTTGTATGTAGAAGCACATGCAATATCTTGAAGGCATTTTGAAGGTTCATCTAGGAAACTCCACACAACATTTTGGTTTGGTACGAGGTATGATAATGGTGCATTTCCATATTTGTAATCTCGCATTGGAAATTTTGAAGTAAAGAAAATGGATTTTGAAGTTGAAGATTATGGTCATTTGGTTAAGAAGAACTTTCCTCAACTTGATTTTCCACACATCCTTTGATTTCCACATAATAGCTATGATCTGGATGTATTGTTTGACTATACTCCATCATTTCATGGGTAAGATGATTCAACCATCCTACACATTCAATGCATCATTCACCAAAATTGTAGTTGCTTTTAATATTATCCATGAGGATGATTTAATGAGATTATTTGTTTGTACTTTAGAGGATGATGTATTAGAATGGTATAAAAATCTTGGTGGCAAAGAAATTTCTTCAATTGCAGACTATTTCAAGGAGTTTCTCAAGCATTGGCATGATGAAGATAAGATAAGATAAGATCATTTTATTAATGTCCAACAAATGACCACAAAAGTAGGTCAATGGGACTAAAGGATACATCTAGTGTGCGTACAATGTGGGAGTGCAAATGCAGCTCCTAGAAAATGTCGAAACTAAGATAAAATAAAATAAAGAAAGATAAAAGCAATAATACAACCTCATAAACATGTATATATCCATGTCAAAGGTACGTTATGCAAAATACAAAGTGAGTTCCAAGACTGGACAACTCAAACAACTCAAGATCCTGTCAAGAGAGGAAGATCACGTGAGAGAGTTGAAGATGAATTCAGTGATGTCAAGATCTCCTAGGTCTGATAATCAAGGGCGAGGGGGGTGAACGAAGCACCTACTTGCTATAGGGGCTCTTCGGAGTTGTTGGGGTGTCCAACTATATGACCTGGGGAGGATGTAGTAGCAAGAAATACTCCTAGCATCCAAGATCAAAGGAAAGAAACTCTAGACAAATCATTGGCTACTGCTTTGGGATTGTGTGGGAATATGACGGGCGAGAGGCGCCCTGCTATGGATCCGTTTGGACGTGATGACAATTTTTGAGAACACCAACCCGGTTTTAAGCTTGTTTGCTTCTCTGCATAGTTTAATGCCCAAACCCTTGTATGCACAAATTTTTAATAAAATTTGACTAAACTGAAACACATGGAATTCTTTTTCAAATTTAACAATTCAGAAATTTTATTTTCAGATGAAAATTTTCAAACTCGGAAATTTTAAATCAGCCAAACACACATGAAAATAACACTGATATTTTTTACCAATGGTCTAGGATAAAACCCCTAAGGGAAAACCTGTTTCTAAGAGAGATTTATTATTTCTTTAGGTAAAATACAGAAAATCAATCAACAATACTTATCGAATTTTCTTCTCGAAAATATGAACTTTTACTGTTGTTTTCTCCTCAAATTTTGTGCCAACCTTCCCCCCGAAATTCATGCCAGAATCTGCCTGTACGGACATAATCAAATTTATGTACTTGCCTCGAAAACTATGCACAGTCGTACTGTACGAATTCTCCTCGATTTCTATGCAGTTTGTACTGTTGTACGGATTTCGATTTCTGTGCAGTCCGTACAATGTACAGATTCTCGATTTCTGTGCAGTCTGTACACTGTACGGATTCTCGATTTATGTGCAGTCCGTACACTGTACGGATTCTCGATTTTTGTGCAGTCAAATGCCTCGAAATCTATGCCATGAATCTGTTGTACAATCCTCGAAATTCGTGCCCACTTGCTCTTCAGTCTTCTCGAAATTTGTGCCAAAACACTGCTTGATTTTTGTGCCCAAATTGTCTTCTGAATTTCTCTCTCCTACTGGTTATGAAATCTCTTCAAAACCCTCTCTACTCTTCTTCTTCCTCTCTCCAAAAATTCTATTCCTGAAGTGAATAATGAGATGAGTTTGCCTTGCCCTAGTCCCTTTTTGTTCATGGCAACTTCCTCTTCAATCTAATGGTCAAGCTTAGATTAGATGAAGGGTTCACATTAAATGCTCCATTAATTAATTAATAAATGACATTTAGTGCACCTCGTGTCATTTAATAAAGTGGGAACAACCCCTTTTAAATAATCACACACTCAACTTTAATTTAAATATGAACTTAGGATAAACCATGACTTTAGCCTTTTTAATGAAGTCACTTTAAAAAACATAAAGTACATTTCACTTCATTAAATACAATTGACTAGGGGTCATCAATTAAAGTGTCCTTTTCAACACTCCCTCTTACTGAGGAAGGTGTTTTTCACCACTCCCAACTTATCTCTGAAATAGACATGCTTCCCTCTACCCAAAGCCTTTGTGAGAATGTCAGCTACCAGCTGATCTATAGAAACATACTGCAACTGTACAGCCCCTCTCTGAACATAGTCTCTGATAAAGTGATATATGATCTCAATATGCTTCGACCTGTCATAAAATACTGGATTCTCAGAGAGCTTGATGCAACTCTGATTATCACAATGTATAACTGTAGGACCCAGCTCCTAACCAAACAAGCCCACCATCAGCCTGCGAAGCCACAAAGCCTCACAACTAGCCTGACTGGCTGCCATATACTCAGCCTAAGCAGAACTCAATGCTACGGACTTTTGTTTCCGGCTAAACCATGACACAACTGTCGAGCCCAAGATGAAGCAACAACCAGAAGTGTTCTTCCAGTCCGAAACACTACCTACCCAATCTGAATCTGTAAAGCCAACCAATCCCACTCCATCAGATCTCCTGTAGTCCAAGCCATAATCAACTATACCAGTAAGATATCTCAAAATGTGTTTTGCGGCAGTCCAATGCACTCTCTTGGGCTCCACCATGAACTGACTGAGAGTGTTTACCGCAAAACTCGGATCTGGTCTGGTGTTGACCAGATACATCAACGAACCAATAAGCTGACGATATAAAGTAGGATCAACCAACTCTTCCTCAGAAGCATGAAGCTTCGTCTAGTTGGTGATCATGGGTGTACACATGGGCCTGCAATCCATCCGAAACCTCTTCAGAACATCTGCAACATATTTTCCTTGCCCCGGGAAAACATGTCCATCCTCCTGCCAAACCTCCATCCCCAAATAATAGTGCATCATCCCAAGGTTAGTCATCTCGAACTATGAAGCAAGATCCTTCTTGCAAGCATCAATCAGGTGCTGTCCTCCAGTAATGAACAAATCATCAACATAAAACAGAAGAATGAGCAGAACACCACCAACCACAATGTGGTGGTAGTATACATTGGGATCCGCCTCACTCTTCTGACTCTTCTGAAACCCAATAGAAAGCAAGTAGGAATCAATCCTGGAATACCAAGCCCGAGGGGCTTGCTTCAGACCATACAAGGCCTTTTTCAGCCTGCACACATGAGAATCTCTCTCATACACCTCAAAGCCTTGTGGTTGCTCTAGATACACCTACTCCTGTAGAAGACCATTATGAAAAGCAGTCTTCACATCCATCTAATGGATCTTCCAACCCATCTCTGCCACGACGGAGATCACTGCTCTGATCGAAGAAAATCTGGCCACTGGCGCAAAGGTCTCATCATAGTCAACTCCCTTTAACTGTGAGAACCCACACGCAATAAAACGAGCTTTGTACTTCTTGATGATGCCATCTGCAGCATGCTTGATCTTGTAGAGCCACTTGGAAGTCACAACTGACTTCCATACTGGTCTCGGAACCACTTCCCACACCCCATTCTTCATGATGGAATTGTACTCTTCCATCATGGCATCTCTCCAAACCTGGTGTACGAAAGCCTCCTCATAAGTGGTCGATACGGTATCACGCAAGCTAGTCACCTGCGCCATATAGCTGGAAAATCTATTAGGTGCCCTGCTCTCTCTAACCTCCCTCCTGGGTGGTCCGACAGACTCCTCTACTTCCTTCACAAGCTCCTTAATCCAGCTTGGCTTTCTCTTCTTGAAAGAAGCATCCTGTCTCAGACTCTCCTCTACATCCTCATCAAACACCTATCTCCCTGAAGAAGTACCAACAACCTAAGATCCTGTCCCCCGTGAACCTGTACCAAGTGTAACTGAATCACCTAAAGGTATAACCTATGAACCTGTGATCCATGAACCTGTCCCTGTACCAAAAGTCCCTGAAGACTGAGCCCCCGAAACTGATGAACCTGTATCCCGTGACCTAGTCACTCCAAAAACTGGTGACCCTGTGCTTTGACTCATTAAACTCTAAACTGTCACCTGTGGAGTACTCTACTGCTCTTCTATCTCAGAATCCAGAGATCTCCTGAAGGCTTTCTCCTCCTCAAACTTCACCTCCCTCCTCACCACAACTTTCCTCTATGTAGGAAGGTATATGCGAAAAGCCTTCGAAATCTCGTCATAACCAACAAAGATACCCCTCTCTCCTATAGCCTCCAACTTTGTCCTCTTCTCAAAAGGGACATGTGAGTATGTAAGGCAACCAAATATACGAAAGTGACCTATCTCAAACACTTTCCCGGTGAACATCTCCTCAGGAGTTTTGCACCCCAAGGCACGGTGCGGACTCCTGTTCAAAACATAAACAGTAGGTACTACAGGTCTCTGCCCATAGAAAGAAAGGAAGACTCTGATCATGCAGCATGGCTCTAGCTGCTCCCACTATTAAACGGTTCTTCCTTTCAGCCACTCCATTCTGTTGTGGAGTGTAAGGAACTGTCAACTACCTCTTGATCCCCTCCTACCGACAATACTCATCGAATGCATGGGAAGTGTACTCGCCCCCATTGTCTGACCGAAGTACCTTGATCTTCTTTCCTGTCTGGTTCTCCACAAGAGCTTTGAACTCTTGGAACCGAAGCAAAACTTCCTCTGATCTCTTGCTTCTAAGGAAATAGATCCAAGTCTTCCTGGAAAAGTCATCGATGAAAGTGACATAATACTCATAACCTGTCAAAGAGGTAGATGACATGGGACCACACAAATTTGAATGTATAAACTGAAGCACTCCCTCTGATTTGGTATCACTGCTCGGAAAAGCAGTCTTGGTGTACTTTCCCAAAGCACACCCTCTACAAACACCACTCGGCTCTGTGCTGAACTCTGGCATACATGTAGTCATCTCTCTCAGCATCCTCAAAGCTGGATGGTGAAGGTGGGCAATCCTCCTATGCCATAACTCACACAACTCACTGCTACTCTGAGTATGTGACAATGCATGATGTGGCTCGAAGAGAAGCTTGTACAGTGTCCCGCATCTGACTCCAATCGCACGTGAATCAAATGGACCTACTGCATTGGGAAAGATGTGAACTTTCCCATCAAAGACATATACTCCAAAGCCTCTGTCCTCAATCATGGAAGCTGAAACAAGGTTCTTCTTCAGCCCAGGGACATACAATACATCCCTCATAAACATAAGTTGCATGGAGGATTGGATAGAGGAACTTTTGTTTTAATGCATGCTCTTCTTGACATGATTTTGGTGCCCTTGGCCTTGTCCACAAGCACATTAGAAATTTTGGCTTACATCTCATGGATATTCTAGCTTGTATTTATGTGGCATTTGATGTATCCTTGTTTTGGTTGGTGACCAATCACAAGGGAAGATCCCATGGCCTTGATGAGATGAGCACTTGGTTGCATTGGGTTTATGATTTCACTTGATATTTGCCCTATCTCATGCTTAGACTAAGGTACGAGGAATAAGCTCATGAGAGCATTAGAGAGTAAATTTCTTTTTTGTGTAGATTGCTTCTTTTGTTGTAAAACTTTTATCACCAAACTTGTAGTTGCCTCTATGAGGTGGATCTAGGATGGACGGTAGAGGGACAAACAACTAAAGAGGTGGAACCAAGATCGCCTCGACTCCCGAATAGATGGTTGTCACGCCAATCGAGGCAATCTTCACTTGATGTTGTCTTAGCCCAAGACAACAATGGGAAAGACCCAAATCTACTCCCGACAAGAGAGATCAGATCAAATGGACATGAAGTACGTAAGGTGTAAGGTGGAGGAAACCCTAGATCTATGGATGATGTCACTAGGTGAACTAGGGCTTGAATAAGGGGTTATGTGATGTGAGATTTGATCCAATTTCAAGACACAAATGACCTATAAGCTCAATACTAGATCCGAGATTAAGCTCAATAATAGCAAAAGATGAAGATGTCCACTGCCTTATGAAACGTGACCAATGCAAGGAGGGTAAAAACAGGATTGGGGCTATCTAGTACCAAGGGATAGACTCGAAAGAAGGTATGACAATGTCAAAGCTCCCGAGCCACAAGGAAAAGGTCAAAACGCAAGAGAAAGAGGCAAAATGAAGGGTAGCGCTAGGGTTTGAAGATTAGTGCCTTGGGATTTGGGCCAATGGAGTCACTTTTAGCCCAGCGTTGAGGAAGACCCACTTAGGGTTTGACCCGATCCACAAAACCCAGAAATGGTTTGCCCCGAGATCAAGCGGTTTGATCTATAATATTTTTTTATTTTTAATATTTAGGGTTTCAAGATAAAAATGAAGATGCCAATGGATTGAGATCTAGAAAAGAAGCACTAACCTGTAGATCTTACCTGGAAAACCTTGTAGATGCCTTGATAGTGATGATCTATGCTGTCCCGATCAATTTGAGAAGATTTGAGGGAGTTTCTATGTCCAATGTTTTGCCCAAGGAAGCCACTGCGCCCTCTCTCCTGCACAAAAAACGTCAACCATATCAGATTTGTTGCGTCATGAGAAAATAACAAATGCTACAGAATATTTGCAAGATGAAATCATGGATCGCATTGATACTAATGAAAACCCCTTGATACAAAATGCATCCAAGCCAAGCGAGTTGAGGAACCCTTGCAAAAACGCCCATGTTGAAGTCGCCCTCTTGTAGACAAGACAATGTTTCCCGAAAAAATATATATCTCACAACAAATACCCAAATGCTAGAAAGCAGTAGATTTTCCAATCACCCTCCAAGAACATCAGATGCAAAGGAGCTCCAAAAATTTCCACAAGAATAGTTTTTCTATTATCCAAATCCAAGAGCCAAAGACCCTTTACAAATGAGAAGCTCCCTCCTTTAAATAGGAATGAGAGAACCAAAATCATAACCACTTTTCAAATGGGTGGCTAAGATTAAAAGATTACAATGTTTTAATCAACGGTTGAGATGAGCTCAGCATAGAGTACATGGATTAATTCAATAATATAATATAAAAATGGACCAAATCACCCTAGGAGAGGGGATCCCACTCAAATAAAAATAAATGAAACTCATGATGGGTCTAGGGAGTGTTAACTAACTCCCCTAGGGTGTCCCCACGGCACAATAAAAATAATATAATTTTTCAACTGCAAAATAGTGTCTTTGAGGAAATCGTGAGCCTCCAAAAGCTCCAGAAAATAATAAAATATGCCCAAAAAATGGATGTGGGCCCATCCAAGTGCTGCAACTGCTAGAGAAGAAGTGGAAGACGTCACACTCATCATCAGAACTCATCCCATGCCATTTCCTTGCCTTAGTAACCCAAATCGAATTCTTCAGTAGCCATTTTAATTATTTTTTATCTGCCTCGGGAAACGTGATATGCCAAAAACTGCCTCCAAGGGTACCTGCGTTATCCAACTGGGCCCACTAGGCTCTCTAGGAGGGGGGTAATATGGTAGAAACAAGTGGCTGGACCACCCCCTCCTCATACAGCGCCCTAGGAGATCCAAGAAAATCATCTCCATGCTCAGATAGGCCATCCAGTATGGTAAAACTGCACCAGAAAGGTACACTGAGCCAAATCATCCCTGCAACTACCCGGAACTGAAAACAAGTTGTCTCATTGGACTCAAGGAGTCCAAATCCATCTAAGGTGCATACTCATACACCCTCTAGGTCTCTGCATGATCATCTACAATATCCAATATACCAGATAGACAAAATAATAATCTGTAAATGACCATATAACCAATAATATAACCCAAGCTAACATCCATCTGCTGTAAGTGTTCAAAGGTTAAGACATGCTCTACAAATCATTCAAATAACACTTAGAACAAGTAGCAATCATTTCACTGACGATCTACCAACCAAATATATAGGGTTTCATTTATTTATTATGACTCAGACCAGACTTTCAAGACCATACTCACTTCATAGTTGTACTCAATTTGCTAGTGAAGGGTGAAGGCTAAAATTTACAAGGCTAGGCCAAAGGGTGACTACCGACTTGACACTGTGACACTTCGGATATGGAAAGGGAATACTCACTCTAGCATATGCAGGACAAGCAATAACACAAGGGATGGCAATGTCTCACAAATGGATAAGCTACTTTCAGAGGTGCTTATTCACCTTGACAAATGCTCATAATCCAAATCAATACAAGTGAGGCCAACAATCCTTAGATATGACTTTAGGAACCATTGCTTTTTGGGCCTTTGATTTTCCATAGCCTTTGGTCCATGCTTTTATTACATGGATTTTTTATTATTTTAGGCTTCATGCATTCATGTATGTTTAAAAACACAACTTTTCATGAATGTTTTAAGATATTCATCTCATTATACTTCAAAGCCAATTTCATTAGGCTTGCCTTGCATTCATATATGTTTAAAAACACTACTTTTCATGAATGGGCTTTTTTATAAGATATTCATTTCATTTCCAAATACATTGTATCGATGGCAGCGCTACTTGTTTCAGGTTTAGCCAACACAACCTAGGCAACCCAAAGCCGAGACACAAATAAACAAGGAAAGGTCCTCCATGCCACAAGTCAAATAGTAGGTCGGGTCAAAAACATAACTGGAAGGTAATGGATGGGCGAAGATAGTGAATAATGAAGCCAACACTAGCAAGCCAAAGTATGGTGGGAATGACTACCTCTATTCTCCCTAAGGAGGGTAAAACCAATCAGTATAAATCAAGAACTTCCAGGTCTGAGTAGGGACATCAATACATAATATCAATACATCCAAGTCCACACATTTATATGACCGCCAAATCATGACACTAAATGCTAATACATGTCACAAGAATGAGTATAAGAACAATGATAACCATAACACAAGATAATGTAAGCCGAGTCGTAAACATGTAAATAATCCATCTGAACCAATCATCTATCCAATGAGAAAACATTGATGCAACTATGGGCACTACTAACTAATCTACAAATGGCTAAATGACTACATCAGTCCTCAAATCTGAGTGTCCTGAGACCCAGTCATGGCATGGGAGAGTACTATAGTCCATCAATCAAATAATGATCCATCATAAATGCTCATCTCAGCATCTCATATGTAAGGTAGCTGGCTGAAAAATGTACTGGAATCTGAAAAATAGAATATGGTAGCCCGACTACTATATATGTGATAACAAAAACCAAACTTGATGTAATAAACTACAGGATGTGATGTGGTGTTTAGAGATGTTGAGGTTATCCATCCTGCCACATGGTTTGGGTTTTGATATTTTGGGATGGTCATTGTTATCATCTACATGTTCAGTTTTGGGGTTCTTGTGCGCTCCCAAGACGAGCACATGTCCTGCAGTTGGAGCTAGATGTTACTCCCTGTTGTCTGCCGAATGCACACCGTCAACAAAAATCTTTTGGACTATTGTTTCCCAAGTGAGAAAAGTGTGGCCTTGGGGGCAAGCAAAGAGCCAGTTGCTGTCACCTGATCCCAGCTCCTTCGTTTAGGCTAACTCCTAACGAAGCCAAGGGGGGTAGTCCCTAAAAAAGAGTTGTCTAAGGCTCTTGTTTAAAATGTTTTTAGATGAAGATGTGAATTATTGTGGTTTAGGAGTTTTTTGAGATACCCAATAATCAAATAAGCAATCCAAGTTGCTGTTTGCAAAACACGAGATAAATTTCATAAGAAGACTGAAATTAAAGCATCCACAACATAAGATATTTATAATCAAAAAGCCAAATGGTCTGAATCAGATAATGCAAAAGAATTAAAAGACCAGTGCCAAATGGAGTCAAATAGTGTTGGGAATGCTAAGATACAAGTCTTGATGATATTCGTGAGATCATTTTGCAAATGCTTTTGGTCAATTTTATTTTGTATTTTTTAAGATGATCTTGTTTATTAGGTGAGGGGAATTTCCAACCAATACGCAAGGTACTGGAAATCTAACCGAAAAAATATTCTAAGTGGCCTCGTTCGAAGACATGTTGGACCGTCCAGTTTGCAGCGAGGCGTTCAATAACTTCCCAGCCACTGCAAACGAGGAGAGCTACCCAGCGCCCCCAGTAAAGATTTGCCCACTTAGAAAATTATCGCGTTCAATGTCGGTTTGTTGGTTATGGGGTGGTAAATTTTATTATGATTGTAATTGGAGTTAGATGTGTGAATTAGCAAGTTACAATGCTTCTGGGTATCCCAAACGAGTAGAGCATACACACTGTAGAATAGTAAGTTCCAATTTTATGGGGGAATGTGAGTTGCAAATTTTATTAACACACAAAGCTCTCCGACAGAGAGTGCTCTTGATCTACCTTATGGTGAGATTCAAGAATCTTATCTAATCTACAATGTGAATGCAATGCAACAATGCTCTCCGATAGAGAGTGCTCTTTACTTGTCTTTAGGTTCTTTTTATGAAATATCAATTAAAAAGCAAAGATACACATGAGACCGATAGCATGCAAGTGATGAAAATTAATCTAGCAATTAGTAAAAAAGCTAAGTCTAAAGCAATCTAAGCTAAGCAAAATATAAACAAGAGCACACAAGACACACTTCCCCCAAATAGGGGAAGTAGGATAAACGTGGGAGGCTTGACCCCACTAGCCTTTTTTTATTAATGATTTACAATGAAAGAGATTTTAACCCTTGAGAAGAAAGCATGAAAAATAAGGAAGCCTTAATGGCTTTTACAAAGGATGTGATTTAGTTTGTCTTCTTAGTTTTTTGCACTGTCTTCAATCTCCTCAAGTCTTTGGACTTGTTTTCTTGATCTACTCTTCGATACTTGCACAAAAGAGACAAACACCCATGCACACATTATTTTGTTAATAAACCAAACTAATCTAGATGCTCAAAACGTGAAATTATTCTAAGTGCAAAACTACTCTTTTTAAATGCAAATTTTTAGTCTTTTTCGAAGTAAAACTAGATGCAAAATTTTACATGCAAAGTAAGAAAGAGGAAGAGGGTAAAGTGGAGCAAAAAGGGAGCAAAAAGAGGGCTGAAATCAATGAAAAAAAAGGGAAAAAGGGAGAGCGAACAGCAGTAAAGAAGACTGAAAAAATGAAGAAAGACACTGAAAATAATGACGAAAGAGAGCAGCCAACAAAGAGGATAGTTGGCTGCAAAAAAAATGAAAAACGGGGCAGCAAACTAAGCAAAAAGAGGGCTGCAAAAATTGGTAAAAACAAGGCAGCCAACAAGGAGAAAACTGGCTGCAAAAATTTGAAGAATAGAGGGCAGCGAAGAGTGAAGAAAGTGGGCTAAAAAGCAAGAGAAAAGAAGGTGGAAAAAAAGTAAAACAATGAAGGAGAAAAGAGAAGCAAGAAAGGCGAAAAATGGTGTAGAAAAAGAGGCAATAGAAAGCGGAAAGGAAGAAGCAAGGGTGGATCTTGTAATCAAAGCAAAAAGTTTTAAATTTTTAGTTTATGTATGAAGGATGAGAAAGAGCCCCTTTTTGGCTATGTTTTCTTGGTCCATGGCTTGATGAGTTGGCATGGAGGTTGGGTTAGTTGATATGTGGAGATTCATTCCTTACTTCTATGAAATACAACACATGGAGGGTTTTAACTTTTACTTTTGATGGATGGATTGTTCTACACATTTGTCGGCCTTCCTTGATGAGCACCCACCCTTTGGAGAGTCGTTTATACCTCATCTAGGCCATTTTTTGTGGGAAGTTTTTGGAGGGGCATCCTATCTTCGAGAGCGGTTATCTTTTGGCAAAGTGCCCAAAATCGTGCCATTTGAAATCCATTAGATACAAAGTGGTCATGGGATTTCCAAACGTTAGTTATAATAGAAAATTTGATCAATATTGAGAGAGTTAGAAATTCCAAAACTGTCGTTTAAAGAGTCGCATGTATGTTTTCCACATGTGCCTTTTGGAGCCTTTTCATGGAGAGCGCTCACCTTCTTTGAGGAAGCGCTCCACATTTTGATGCCTTTTTCTTGCAACGCTAAATTTGGAGAGCCTTTGGAGGCTAGGTTTGACTTCTTCTTGTCATCATTCACCCTCATTGGATGGATGCCCCCCTTCTCAGGCCTTTCTTCTCTTAGATATTGTACTTGTGGTTTTGACCACCATTTATCATTGAGATTGTTAGAGTTTTTTAGGGCTTAGTGGACGGTATTCATTATTTACTCCATTCTAGGCTAGATCTAGGATTTTATTACATATTTATTGTTGTGAAGAGAAGCACTAAAAACTATATACGGGTTTATCCTCTCAAATGTTTGGATGTTTGGAGCTCTCTATCTCTCTTTAGCTTAATTGATACATCTTCTCTTGCAACCAATCTTGTTGTAAGGGTTCCCTTCTTGTTCATGTGTGGCGCTTTAATATTGCTTGGAGCTTCATGGTTGTAAGTTGTGTTGGGTATTTACACTATTATTTCTATGCTTTTGCTTGGACAATTGAAAAGGTATTACTACCTTGTTGGAGAAAAGGGTTTTAAGTTAATCTATATTTTTTCCTTTTTTTGCATATTTATTTATACGGGAGATATGTGTTCTATCTTTACCTTGATTCAGATTGCGCAACCATAAGACTTTATTTATTGAGTGCAACCCTAAGAGCTTGAAAGGAAGGGGATTCTTCATTCAACTCCTTCCCTTGTAAAGTTTAAACGCTAGTTCACCTCAATTTCAAAAAGTAGGGTTTGGGTTAGCTCATGCAATTCTAATCTCCCGATGACATATTAAGCAAGGCCCTCTTAGTGGGTGATTCTTTGACTCCATTTGCCCTTGATTGGATTGGCACTAGTCTTTGGAGTGACCTCTTTCTTCCTCCCATTACCTCTTTTATTTCCTATACTACAAAAAAAGACAAACATTTTCTAGAGTTACTCTTCACATCACTTTGTACTTTATTGTTTATAGTCCTAGTAATCCTACCTTAGAGAAACCCTCCTTGAGTTGGAGAAGAGCCAACCAAAAGTGCAAAGAGGGTTGATGTAATGACATTGGCCTCGCCTCTTGAGTTCCTCTGGGGCTAGCATTGCTTCTTTTGGTCTTTAATCATACATGCTAGTAAGAGAGGTAACACCTTCCACCATCAAACTTTCACTATTTGTATCATAGATAGGATCTCCATAAAAAAACCACCAACCCATATCCCATCTGCATCTCCCAACCAAGCAAAAAGTGCCATGATCATAATGATTTGGGTTGCCATGCTTTTCATCACATGAGAAAAATGAGAGCGCTTCAAAAAAATCCATTTTCCACAGGTTTCTCCTTGGGATGTATCATCTTCAATCATAAAAGAATTATACATTATATTCAGAAATTTGAAAAGAAATATCACAATCACTTACCAAACCCTTGTCAAGGATGGAAGATGTGGCAACTACTAAAATGTCTCTCAAGCAAGCATGCACTAGGATGAAAAGATGTTTCTTCAAGAACAAGAGGAAGCAAATTGTATTCTTATTCATGAGGTACCACCCTAAGATCTTGAAACTCTTCATTCTTCAACTTTGCAACATGCTCTTCTCCTTCTGGTGAGTTAAGAAGGGCATTCAAATCTTCCATTTTGTCCTTAAATTCAACCAATAACTCCTTCAAGGAATTATTATGAAGCCCAAGCATTACCTATTCAATTTCTTTCTTCATGTCATAGCAAACATCAATGCAATAGAAAGGCATTCAAATCTTGCATTTTGTCCTTAAATTCAACCAATAACTCCTTCAAGGAATTATTATGAAGCCCAAGCATTACCTATTCAATTTCTTTCTTCATGTCATAGCAAACATCAATGCAATCAATAGGTGCAGGACGTTCATTAAAGGACATGGGTTCATCACTGCTTTCTTGATCACCCCATCTCTTTCTAAAAATTGTTTCAAATTCACCTCAAGAGGAAATGATCTTCACAGGTAGATCGACAAACCATGTTTTCACTCCTCCTTCAAATGCACGCACAAAAATCCGCTTGGGAACGTCATCACATGATACATCTTCCATGTCCAAATGATCATAAAATGCAGAAATATGGCCCTCCGCAAAAGTGCCAATGTCTCCATCGAATCATGGAAGTCCATCCTTTGAACCAGGGCATTTGTGAAGAAAAGATCCAACGGAGGAAATCATCTAGCAATGAAATCCATTCTTCAAACTAAAAATCTGAAATTTGCAAAACTTATTACATTCATAACTTTTTCACGCCAATGGAGTAGCTAGATGGGAAACTAGGTCTTTAATAACAAATCTCTCATCACATCATTGTAGCCATGTCTACTAAAACAGGGAAAGGGACTTTATCCCTGACAATGGTGCGATTTTTTTATCTCTACTATCTGCACTTCAAAAGATAAGTACAAACCGTAGGGAAACTTGAGGACATCACCCATTGTTACCTCAGTGATAGTCATCCTCTCTTTAGGCCAGCTCCCCTGCAGCACAAGAGGGGATTCCCTTAAATCAAATCACTAATCTATCCATTAATGCAGATCTGAAAAATTGAAAATCAGATTAGTGAAGTGGAGTGGAATGGAAGAGGACAAGTGCCTTTTATACTTATGGGCTATGGAGTCGGGACAGCAACATGACAAATCAGCCTTATATGGAATGGAGAAATCAGAAACATTATAATCAATAAACCCTACCAATTATATAAGCACAATTAGCTTGCAAACTAAATAAAACACTCATAAAGATACATAATCATCTCCAAATAACATCAACCAATGTACTGTGTAATCATTAACGAAGAGAGAACAGCAGGAAAGCCTTCAAATGTGAATAAGCAGCCAGTAATTTCTTCATTAACAGATCTGATTACATCAAGGCATGATAGGATCAAAGATCACAGCAAAAGCATTCTTGCTTAACCAAAAACAGCCCCCAACAATGGGTTTAATATCTCCGAATGAGAAAAGTACTACAGCAGATTCATAATGGCAGCCCTGCACATTAATTCAACCTACAGAAAAGAAGACGATGGAAGCATAAACCTGCCATAAACTCNAATGGGTTTAATATCTCCGAATGAGAAAAGTACTACAGCAGATTCATAATGGCAGCCCTGCACATTAATTCAACCTACAGAAAAGAAGACGATGGAAGCATAACCCTGCCATAAACTCTTTCTCCCTGCTCTAAAGTAGAGGGTAGGGAGGCATCCTTCCCTTAGCTCTCTTCATCCAAATCTGAATCTATGTCTTATTTTATTCTTGAATCGGATTTTGGAACAAATATTTTTCCTTTAATCACTAAAGGAGATATCTGTGATCTTGCAATATTCTTCACATGGCTAGCATCACACCAACTACCAATCTCTAATATATGCTCTCTACAAATGATTCATTATAAGGACATTTTCCTTCCTTTATATATAGAATAGATGAGAGAGACCAATAACAAAACATGGACCAAGTCCACAAGTGATCCCTAGGTTAAGTCAACAACAAAGCCCCAAGTGGAGCACTGCACTAACCATGAATGCAACATGTCACAATATGGTTTATACAAGCCCCAGGGCGGTGTCCCCTCTAAATCTAGGTGTCCACATGTCAAACACTCCTCTAAGCAAGGCAGTGCATCCTCCAACAATGGCACCTCAACTCAAGCATTTCTCCTAAACATATGTGCAAGGTAGCTCCAATTCTCCTAGGGCTTTATGCCCAATCTGTCAGTTGATAACATCCTCCTCCAAGGTGGTCACTGTACATGTCCCAAGCGCCTATCCTCACAAAAAGTGCAGACTTGTAGAAGATGACAAATTGCCACATATGTGGCAGCTACCAAATCGAGAAGTGCACCACCCTAGCATTGATCCAAATGTGAGTCGAGCAAATACAACAAAGGGACTAGAGGACCACAAGTCCTCCACATCACATGAAGTGCTGACCCCTAGCAAGGTGAAAACACTTTCGGAGCAACCAAGGGCTAACAGGGTCTGTGGTCATGAGATTTCTGCAAGTTTAATCTTCACAAGATTAGAAAGTAGAGTGCAGTTTACACATTAGGATTTAATTTTCTGCAAGAGATTGTTGCTGAATGTGTTTTCAGAGCAAGAATTTGCAGCTGTATTGAAGCAATAATAGTTTTAACCTTTTTTTATTGCCATCTGCATTTGGTTCACTGTCGGTAGAATCCGAAATCACTGTTCAATGGAAACAAGCCCCATTTTTGTGATTGTATTTATGCTCCCAAAGGAATATTCTTCTCCTGATAATTCAATTGATCAAAAAAATTTATTGAATTGGAACTTGTTGCGCATGCAAATCTCGATTGTAACAAATATTTGCATCAGCTTAAAAGTAAACCAGCATTATACAATCTTACTATTCTTTGACCGTGAGGTGTAGTTGGGTCTAAAATAGTAGCAAGCCTCCTTGGTGAAGAGTGAAGCATAAAGAGATGAGAGGAATCGACGATATACATTTGCAAAGGTGACTATGACCTGCCTTCAAGTATCAAGAACCATTTTGGGTGCCAAAAGGTTTATCCTAGGTGACTTTTGCAATTGCAGCCACAGTATAAATCTTAGCTTCCACCATGGAAGAGATGGCAAGCCTATTATGAAGCACATGTGGGAGTTCTAGCTGGAGGAGGAGGTGCTTGCAGCTCAATGATGTTGGTAGTGTTAAGTGTTCCAATCAGTAGTTAGATGGATTGGTAATTTGATACTTACTTGTTAGGGAGCCCCCACTGGTTGGATGTTTGTTGTAGAGGAAGAGTTAAAAAATAAAACTGCAGGATATCCAACCAGTTGGCACATTTTTATTTTGTTTTTATTTGTAAATATGGTGTTTCCTCATGCACACATAAGTGGATCAAAAAGCCCACTCCGTGTCCTTCAATTAAGAGTCGATTAGGTCCACCTCAGGTGGTTAAGAGGATAAAGTGTTAACATCACCGCCTAGGATTAAGTGGATCATTGACTGGGGCTGTTTGTGAGCCATGAAGAATATCTCACTCTTGCTTACAAGCTGGAAGGTGGGAAGAAAAGTTGCATGTGAAAAAAAATATGGTGCTCCCTAATCTGTGGAAGCTGAACATTTCATATATATGTTTATTGTGAGTAATAAAAGCAGAGCTGCATAGTTCATTGTATATTTTTCCAGTGTTTATGCTGCTGCGATATCTTTCTCATTCTTTAACAGGTTCAAGTAAATTTCTTGACTTCTAATTTTTTGGGTTATATGAAGGCAATAGTAATACATGTAACTTTTTTACTAAAGTACTTTTTTACTTAACAATTATATCTATGATTGCACAGCTAAAGTCCATTGATTTTTCAAAAGAAAAAGGACTTAACAATGATGGGAAAATTCGAAACTGGTAGAGGAATACATGTTGCTACTATCAGATGTAAGGTACAATATATACTGGCCATTGATTTTCTTGTTTGTCGCATTGAAGTTTTCTGAAAAGGACGTTTCAAAAAATTGTGAAATATGGTGTTCCCTATTCTGTGAAGCTGAACATTTCAGCTATCCATATTTGTATTCATATCCAAGTTTATTGTGAGTAACAAAAGCAGAGCTGCATAGTTTATTGTATATTTTTCCTGTGTTTATGCTGCTGCGATATCCTTCTCACTCTTTAACAGGTTAAAGTAAATTTCTTGACTTCTAATTGTTTGGGTTAAATGAAGGCAATACAAGTAACTTTTAAGACTCAAGTACTTTTTTACTTAATGATTATATCTATGAATGCACAGCTAAAGTTCATCGATTTTTCAAGAGAAGGACATAAAAATGACTGAAAAATCGAAACTGTCAGAGGAATACATGTTGCTACTCTCAGATGTAAGGTACAATATATGCTGGCCATTGATTTTCTTGTTTGACACTCTGAAGTTTTCTGAAGGGACGTTTCAAAAATTTATGAAATATAAATGTGCTTCGTAAGAAAACTAATTGAAGTTTTTTTTTGTTTGGTAAAAGCAAATATATAGGGAAACGTTTAGAGAACTATTCAAGTGCAATTGAACAATACAATCCAGGAATGTACAAGAATTTTATAGCAGTTGTAATTTTTTTAATAGACTACAGTGTATTCATCAGAGCAAGTAATCGGCAGGAATGTTTTGCACATTTATTCAATGGATTTCTGCCTGCTCTTTGAAATGAAAAGCCTGCATAATTTATAAATAACCGAATCTATGCCTCAATGACAGACTAGTTATGTTATATTTCAAGTCGATATGACATCACAATTCAAAATCTGAATGGGAAAGAATCAAAAACCTTCAGAAATTTCAATGGCTGTAAAGTGCACTCGAAGAGTGTTTTAGCTGAAATACGGTTCTCTTTGACCACCCAATTTTGAAGGTGGGAACTTCGATGAATAACCACATCAGGTTTTATATAAACGAAATGTCAATACGGAAAAACATTACCGTAATTATTTTCAAAACAAACTCTGGAATCCACTTAACCAGGTTGCATCAAGTTATCGTTCCAAATGTCTTGGATAGTGCCAGAGAGATCTTTGTTAGATGGGAAAGTGGGGGTGTTTCATGCCCTCCAGCAAGATTCAAACCCCAGAGAAACGATTCGCACCGTCGTGGGCCATCTCACTTGTGCAAGTTGCTGCATTTCAATGTAATACTCTGGGACGTTTCGCCCCTCGTGGGCCATCCTACTCGTGCAAGCTGCTACATTTCACTGTAATACTCACAGAATAGTAAAGGAAAAAAAATATCGAATAGATTGCTGTTAAAAATATATTGTGCTCCGGTTACTCGATTGCTACTCTTTCTGCTTCACTGTCACTCCACAATTTGATATAAGCTTTCCCCGTTTTTGTCTGGAACATATATATCTTGTATTAACATACCACATATCTTAAAGAGGTGCATAGAACTATGTAAATTTTATGGGCTCTAGTTTTTATCACGTTTCATAGATCCTGTTGAGCTTAGCTTGGGCATGCTTAATGCACTCCCTCTACTTACTGTATATGTTATATTCTGAAGGACAGCTTTCCAATCACCCGATCACGCTCTGTTGTTGCTTTCTTTTGATTAAATATCAACGAAAGGAAAGGGTAGGATAGGTTAAAAATTAAATTCAATGGATAATTTTAATCGGAATTATTTCAACTTTACATTGAGAGAAAACTGACCCAACTGCAATAACCATTTGACAAAATGCTATGTCGCCTAACTTTGTGCGTACACAGTTATCTGGATTCAGCTTGGCTTAACCGGCTGCAGGAATCGAACTTAATTTATTTACATTAAGGCAAAAACCAAAAAAGACAAAACGAAGAAATAATAAACCAGTTTGCTTCAATATCTGTAACTATCCAACTAACCCATCCTTTTTCTTTCTTCTTGGGTGTAATGTATTGTTTGAAAAACAGAAGAAACTGTCACGGAAACTGCAATACGTACAAAGAAAGGGAAACGTGAACCTACTTGAGGTATGCACTTATGATTTTTCTGAGAGCCTTGATTTCCAGAACTTCCTCTGACTTGGTGGTTTTCATGGCAATGCCCATGCCCATGGAATCTGCTCTCAAGGTATCTTCCATTGCTATCGACCAGCAATCCGATCAAATCAAATAGCACAAAAAAGGAGAAAGAGGCGAAACAATGACAGATGAATGATAAACGCACGAACGCAAATGCTCAAATTAATGGTTTAAAGGATCTGAACCGGTTCAGTGAAAATAGATAACTCCTAGATAATCAGTAGCCGCTAGCCAGTATTACTGCATATTGATCGATTTATGGACAGACGACCACATGCGGCCAAACCATAATTGTATTTATGAATTTTGTTTATTCAATCAAATAAAAAATGATAACAACTAATTGTTTTTGTCTTTTGTCCTCTTAACATGTATTGTTTGACCATTGGTAGAGGTTTAAATAGTTGATTAGACCAACATTTGAGAATTTGGGGGATAACTATTTATGCATTTGTATAGATTCTACGAGAATGACACTAGTGTATTATGGTGAATGATACTATGACAATTGTTCCAAAATCAAAATAAATAATTATAAATAAATTATTGCATCGAGAGAAGCCAGGTGCTCTCAGCTTAGTAGGGGAGATCCTGGTGAGTCACCTTATGCTAACCGACATAAAAAATAAAATAAAATAAAACATTATATTAACTGACATAAATATAAATAAATAAATAAATTATATTGTGGATTCATATATTTATATAGTGTAAACAAAAAAACTATAGAGAAAGACATGTCGCCTAATTTATCAAGTAATAAAAAATCAATAATAAAGCTAAATGAAAAGTAATTAAAATATCCATGTTAAACCCAGATTTACCAAACACTAAAGGGATCCCTCTGGGTGCTTTCTAGATCTAGGTTTAAGAAATATATATATATATATAATAACAGATAATTGATGCATGGATAACTCGTAGCTATTGCATGGATAACTCTTAGTTAACGCATCGATGATGCGCAGTTTAGATAGCTCATTTAACTAAAAGAACAAGAAAACAAGTAAGTGGTTGTGGTAGTATAATGGCATCTTATATCAAAACGTCTCCTTTTCTTCCAACTATATTCAAGAGAGACCTTGCACACTAGCACACCAATTAATTCAAGAATTGAAGAATCTTTGTGATACATGCATATATCCTTATCTTTAGACCCATCTTCAAAAATTCTTATGACAACTCTCTTTTGTGGCCTAGAAAGTGAAGAGTGCCTTTTAACATATTTATGGCAATACCAAGAATCTACCATTAAACAAACATATCAAATCATTATAATGTAAACCTCTTTTTTTATATCATTGTGGAAACCCATGGCGCTGCACTAATGGCTCTATCTTACAACTTGGATGAAAACCATGAGCCAGGGCCAACCTTAGTGTTGGATGGAAGAACAATCTACCCAGTGGGAGTAGAACTATCATTGGAGTCGCACAAGATATTCAAGGGTATTGAAACCCTCTCCCTGCGAGGATTTGAACCTAGGCTTCCCTCAGGTCAACCATAAGACCTCGCCATTGGCTCCCACCTTCAGCCCCAACTATAATGTAAACCTCCTTAGACAAAGACTTTGTAACCAAATTCCAAACACAATAACAAACACTTTTATAAAAACAAAACTACCATCCTTTTTTTTGTATTGTTTAGTAATGAATTTTGATTTATAAAGTATTTTTATTAATTAAAATTATGTACAAAATTAGCCGACAAATAAAACTTTGTATCCCAAGACCATGAATTATTTTGTCATTTACTTTTTACCTCCTTAAGATTTTGTTGTATACTCAATAGGAAGTTGGTGAATCGTCTTCTATTGTAATTCTTCTAACTTATATATTAATATATTAAGAGTCGGTTAACCATTTTCTATTATAATTTTCTTCACTTATTATTCAGAAAATGGGTTTAACAATTAAGAACATGTGTTTCCACTTGGGAAGCCATAGGTTCATTGTAACATCCTCGTCCATTGACCAAACAACATAGAAAGGGATAGAAACCAACTATGGGTTTTAAACTAAAGCGCTAAGGCCATTTATGAATTTACATTGAGAATAATAGTATGCAGAAGCATAATAATAAACACAATGGAATTTAACTCATTCCACACACATAAATACATTCATTTACCAACATTATATAACACAGGCATAACCATGAGTCATTGCTCATCAACCAACAACATTTCCAATTCAAACACAAAGAAATACTTATATGGAACAAGGATCTAAGCAACTGGTTGTGTAAGTGCAATTTTCCATCCAACCGTAGGTACTATGTTTAGCATATATTATTTATGCTGAGAGTCCACCGCCAAGACGGGCTATGCCTCCACCAAGGCAAAGGAAAACATCTGCATACTTCTATATCTCAACCCACAACCCATTCTACTCTCCATGCTCGACCAAATGCTCATATAGATCTCTATAGTAGTCTTACTCAACCTGCATACCCATAACTCCACAATACCTGCCCCACACAACACCTTCCAGGATCAGGCATCCCCTTCAAAGATCTGGGTCCCTTGGATGATCCATCTTGCCAAGTGCTTCCAATGTGTGCATAGAAAGAGTCTAATTGGGTGTCTATTGTAGGAGATCTACCTATAGCTTTCACTCATGGGTTCTCAAGTAGGTATGAGTAGCAGAACTCAAGGGGTCTATCTCAGGTCTTAGGGCTCTCTCTCTCTCTCTCTCTCTCTCTCTCTCTCTCTCTCCAGAGCAGGTTTGTAGGGTAGCGAATAGTTTGGTGTCGGGACAAGTCTGTGGAAACACAAGTGGTATAAGTGTTCAATGCATGAGGTAAGGAAATTAGTGTCTACGCAAGGTAAAATGACCTAGGCACAAAGGCAAGGTAAAACCAATTGGGTGAATTGTGTGCAAACGAGTATTAGTGACAGCGTCGAGACAAGTCTCTATGTTTGTGAGGGTCTAGGTCTATGAAGGAGAACCTAAACATAGTTTGGGGAGAGCATAAGTATTAGGAGGGTATCCGGGAGTGATGTATGGGCAAGAGGATGTGTGATGAATAATGGGTCTACGAGCGTTCATGCATGAACAAGTAAGGTCAACGACTCTAATTTCCTAGGTAGGATAGAGGAGGAAGAAACTACTTTCCCTCCTTGATATAAATTCTAATAATGGAAAAAATGGACTCCTGCAACAATCCTTAAACCTTCTCACCTCCATGCTTCCATAACTACATGAAGGGACTTCTCCCACCAACCTCACACAAGAATTAAATGATTGGGTGAAAGCAATAAAAGGCAGTAATTGGCTCATTCAAGGCTCATGGCATCAATAGGACTAACTCTATGCCTGACACTTGGCAATCAAGGATTCAGTCCCCCATAAGTCCCCTTTCCTCTTCCCCTCTAATGGAATCATAGCCCCTTTGGTGCACATTACACAATCGTCTTGGTTTGGAAGTTCAACCATTACAGACGATTGGAAGACAAAGAGACAATTTGTCGTAGTCATGTCGAGATGTTGGAGTTAATGATGCATGTCAAGATGTAGAACCTATCGAGGTTCAGACTTGTCGAAGTCAATGTTGAACATGTCGAAGTCAACAAACATGCCAACTGTTGGGTGGATTATTCCTCCTTCCTTAAGAAATAATGATCCCCATTGTTTGTTCGTTCAGGTGAGGAAACTTGTTGGTGATTTCTGTAGCTGAGTACCACTTTCCTTGGGTTGGGAGTTGTCCGCCTTTATCCACTTGAAACAAGGGAATGGAATTCGTCCTTGTATGGTGTATGCATCGTCCCACGATGGTGTCACAAGGAAGAGGCTCCTGAACATATGGATGGATGTCTTCGGGTTCTGTTGTCTACAAGTCGTTATGTTCCAACAAAAGTGCATGGAATGGTTTAAGCAGATCCACATTGAACACTGGATGCAAACCCAAGCATAAAGGAATGTCAAGATGGAAAGCGTTTTCTCCAATGTACTTAAGGATACTGTATGGACCATATCGCAAATGCTTCAACTTTTTGTATGGACAAGTGAAGCACCCCTTCTTTAGATGTAACCAAACATGATCCCCACTTTTGAATGAATGAGGAGTACAATGTTGATCGGGTCAAGCCTTGGATTTCACATTAGCTCACTGGAACATTTCATGTGCTTACTTCTGAATGTTGTAGATTTGATCTCAAAACTTCAATGCTTTTTCAACTTTTCGTTGGTCAGAGTCGATGTCGTTCGACTGTGTCGATGAAATGATCAAATCGATGGGCACTGAGGGTTGAAATCCATAACAGATCTCAAATGGACTCTTGCTCATAGAGTTGTGCTGAGCACAATTGTAACTATGGTATATGTATGGGAGACTTTCATCCCATGTCCGATAATGCTTGTGGTTGTACATGAGAAGAAATTGTACTACCAAGCGATTCACAATTCCATTTGTCTGAGGATGGAAAGTTGTTGATAAAGAAAGTCTCATGTAGAACTGTTTCCAGAGAGTCTTCCAAATATGCTGACAAATCTGGCACCTCTGTCTAAAATGATGGTCGTTAGAAGGCCATAGTGTTTCCAAACATGTTTGAAGAAGAGCTGAGAATTATGTTGTGTTGTCGTAGTCTTCTTGCATGGAATGAGGATTGCCATCTTGGAAAATTTGTCGATTACTACTAAGATCACGGCATGCTGATGTTTGGTAATAGAATATCCTGTTAGGTAGTCCATAGAAATAGATTCCCATGGTCGACTAGGAACCAACAAAAGCATATAAAGTCCTTGTCGTCGATTCGGTGGTTTAGCAATGGGACAAGCCACGCTTTATCGAATGTACCTGTTGACATCAGGTGCGAGTGAAGGCCAGTAGAAATATTTTTGGAGGATAACAAGAGTCTTTGCTACTCCAAAATGTCAGGCAGTCTTGTTGTAATGCGCGTCCTAAATGAGTTGTTGTCGATGCTCACTAGTCGGTACACAAATATATCCAATCTTGTATAGCAAGGTGTCTTTTAGGAAGTAGTCGGTAGTAGACAGCGTGTCAATTTGAAGCTGTTGATAAATTGTAGAGAAGTCATAGTCTACCAAATACAATTGTGGCCAAGTGGTGATGTGGTAACCCTGCATACTCATCATTGTAGAAAGTAGAGTAATGAGTGGTCGAATGAGACAATTGGTTGCGACATTGGCTTTACCTTTCTGATACTTAATTACCAACTGAAATTGTTGCAGGTAATTAATCCACTTGAGTTGTCAAGTTGTTTGTAATTTCTACTAGGACGAGGCGAACTGTAAGGGCTTGTGGTCAGTAAGAATGAATGTTTCCTTCCCAAGGATGTAATGTCTCCATTGCTTAAGGGCTTGCACAATGGCATACAATTCTTTTTCATATGTCGAATACCTTCTAATAGTGTCGTTGAAAGTTTTGTAATGAAAAGCATCTGGGTGAGCAGACTGAGTGATCACTGCTCCTAAAGCATAGTCCAATGCATCTGTCTCAATCTCAAAAGGCTGGTGCAAATTAGGTAACACAAGTACTGGTGGAGTACAAAGCTTGTTTTTTAGTTGCTCAAAAGCTTTCTATTGTGTCAGTGTCCATTTGAAGACAATTTTCCCATTTCCCTTAGTCAAATGATTCAAGGGCTAGGCTATCTGACTAAAGTCAAGTATGAACTGTCAATAAAAATTTGCCAAACCAAGAAAACTTCTTATCATGAATGTTATGAGGAATGGAACAATATTTGAGGATATGTACTTTTTTTGGGTCGACATGAATGCATGTAGAGTCAATTACATACCCCAAATATTTGATGCTATTCATCACAAATGAGCATTTGTCCATGTTCAGATAAAGTCGATGTTGTTGGAGAGTGTTGAAGACTTGTCAAAGTTGTCTGGCATGTTCTTCCCATGATCGATTGAAAATCAAGATATCGTTAAGATATATAATGACACACTTGTCGATCAAAGGTCGTAGAAGGTCATCCATATATTGCATGAAGGTCAGAGGTCCATTGGTTAAGCCGAAAGGAATGACTAACCATCAGTGGAGTCGATAGGAATCTGATGGTATCCTGACTTAAGGTTGAGATTAGTAAAGAATTTAGCACCTTTCAGATAGTCAATGAGTTCGTCTATCCTTGGAAGAGGGTATCTATTCTTCACCAAAATTTTGTTGAGATCCCGATAGTCGATGCACATGCGCCAAGTTCCATCTTTCTTTGGAACGAGGATGACTGGACTTCCACAAGGAGAGGAGTTGGGTTGGATGTGACCTTTGTTGATTAGATCCTGAATTTGTCTGTGAATCTCTTCATTTTCGAGAATGGATATTCTATAAACATATGCATTAGGTAATGAAGAATCAAGAACAAGTTCAATGGAGTGTTTTACCTGGTAGTGTAGAGGTACTCTGCTTGGTTCTTGAAATACATTATGATATTCCTTAAGAATGTGGTCGATCCGTTGTTTTTGTTGGGAGATACACTTGTCGGTGAGTCGACGGGTAGCTGCAGTCCACCTGGATTGCTAAGGATTTATCATAATCAATGCAAATTTTCTGAGCATGGTTGATAAGTTTCTTTGTTTGTTTGGCAAAGATCATTCCAACCGTTGGTGTAGGTTGTCAGATTGATATGCCATACCATTGGTTCCAAATTTTGACAATCACCTTTTGAGGTTGTGACTTATAACTTCGATGTCTATCCCATAGGTAAGGTTTCCCAAACAGGGTGTCGGCTACGGAAAGCGGTGTCATGTCACAGATTACTTCATCTTCAAAGGGATTGATGAAGTAAGGGAGTCTGCATTGTCGGGTGATCCTTAGTTCTTGTCCATCCTTCATCCAACCGATATTGTAAGGATGAGGATGTGGAGTTGCGACAAGACCAATTTTCTTCACAAGATATTCAGAAATGAAGTTCTTCTAGCTACCATTATCCATAATCATATGCAATGGATTATTTTGAACCCATATATGTGTATGGAACATGCATTCTCGTTCCTCCTCATCAACGATGGTCAAGGCTGTCAGAGTGGTTGATGTCGATGTTAAAAGGGTCAATGCTTCTGGGTTAGATTATACCAGGATTTTATCGGACAAGTCGGATGTCAACAATTTTTCCAAAAATGCATTCTGATCCTTGCATTCTAATGTATCATGCCATGATGAATTGTGATAATCACACCATTTCCCGGTAGGGGGCTGCTTGCTATGTTCCCTTTTGCCTTTCAGAGAGTGTTTCTTGTGATAATCTAGCTTTAGCGGAGTCGGCTGAGAAGGATGACATGACTTGTTAGAGTCGGCTGGTGACTTGTCGGATGTTCGACCTGTCGGCTTGGTCATGAAATGTGATTTTCCTTTTTATTTAGCTTCAAGATTGTTGGCATAGTGGAATGCATTCGCACTCGTATTGACAATCAAAAACTCCATCTCTTGTTGAATGTACGGGGATAATCCACTGACGTACTCCGGGACAAGCAATTTTCTCTTCTTCTTGGATGCCAAGTTTAGCCATGAGTCGATAGAACTTGTCAGTGTAACTCTACATGGACAATTCTTTCCATTGCCTTAGTACTTCTATTCAATGTACTTGGGCCAATAGAACTACTTCCGAATATACCCGACAAATTTATCCCAGGTGTCTATGGGGTCTCCTTCTCACTCCATCTTTGTCAATAGATTCTCCCACCAGCATTGCACAGAGGTTGACATCTTTAAGGATGCAATGGTGATCTTTTCAGCTTATGAGAGTTGGTTCATAGAGTAATAGGATTCTAGTTGTTTTACCCAATTGTCTACGGATTCCGGGTCAATCTTGCCTTCAAGATTCGATATGCTCAAATTCATTTGCACCTTGAATGGACTGATTTTGTTGGAGTGTGATCTCGTTGAGGATCCTTCGGATGTCGAAGCAAATCGCGTGAGTATCTCATTGAACTAGGTGAACATTTTGGTTTGCTGTCAAGCCAGTGCTTTTTCTATGAGCTGCTATGTCTCGTCAGTTGCATTTCTATTGTATGTTTCTCCAACCATCTTCTCTGAGGTCGAAGGTAGTGTCTTATTGGATTGTTCATTTTGCGAGTGTGCTTGAACAGGCATAAGTCAGGTAACTTCGATAGAAGTGTCTACACAACTTAAGCTTTGAATATTCTCTGATACCAATGATCTGGGTGCTCAGGCACATGTCGGAGGACAATAGTTCAAATGAATGAATCGAGCATTGTTATGGCGGAAGCATATTAAAATAAGCAAAGCAGGAAATACACTACACAGACAGAAAGTAAACACACAGAAAAAATGCAAGAATTTGAACCAAACTCTGTTGTTCTATTACTCCTCTATTACTTGCCTGTTTTTTACAATAGTGTACATGCTTATAGAGGATGCTAAGACGCTTGGATGACTACCTGTTACGTTCAGTTACAAAGAAGTTAGAAATATTAGGAAGCTCAACTGTTACAGATGAATGGAAGACAGAGAGAAAATCTATCATAGTCATGTTGAGATGATGGAGTCAATGATGCATGTCAAGATGTGGAACCTGTCGAGGTTGTGTTGAGGTTCAAAATTTTCGAAGTCGATGCTGAGAATATCAAAGTCGAAAAAGATGCGACTACTGGGTGGATCAAAATCTTTCTAGAGTTTAGAGGCAAAGGATTGAAGTTTGAGGCAAAAGGTTTGTGGAAAGAAGAGAAACACCAAGGCTCTTCGGTTGTAACTTTTTCCCTTATTCTGTTAATGCAATCATGTTTTCCTTTCCCATAAACATTGTGTAATCATGTTTATTATTTTTCTCCTTGGTCATTAATATAGATCTAGTTGATTATCTCGTGTGTTTCCAATTGTTTCTTGTTGGTTTTGATCTTTGTGCAGGTTCTTTTATGTCAATTGATGCTAAAGTTTCAAGTTGGCAAGGACAACCTTAAGATAAGGTAAGGTTTCATTCTATTTAAATAATCTTATTATATCTAGGGAAAGGTTTTCATTATTGTTTTTTTTGGTTCTAAATCTATACCATATCAACTAGGGAAACAATCTCTGTCCGCACTAATTGAATCTTTCCGCTAATAAAAATGCTTCTTGAGCAGTGAACGCTTTGAATTTATTTAATAGTTTTTCCTAATTGAACTTAGTGTCCATATGGTTTTGGGTTTTGGATGTTAAATTATTATACCCTATAATGAGAAATGAAATGTATGATTTAAAATGTTTAAATGAATTTATGTTATTCATGACTATGTGGGTAAACATGTATTGATCAAATTGGATTGTCAAATGATGTTTTTATCCAGGGAATGATTTACAACAATAGTTTTCAAAGCCTTGTAGTTTTCAGTTTCTTGTGTGGTGGGAAGGCAGAACTATAAGATGGCTAAGATCCCTAGGGTATCTCCCTTCCGTGAAGAAGTGGGATTGGGTGACCAGTAGGTTGAATCAAATGGCCTTCGGTCAGAGATGGAACCCAAATAAGTTTTCCAAACCTTGAAAGAAATTCAGGAGGATAATTGAAAAATTTTGTAGTATATGGAACAACAAAACCAAATTAACCAGCAGCTAATGCAGAACTTGATGTAGATGCATGAAAAAGTGCATCAAGTGTCTTCTGTAGTGGTAAAGGAAGAAGAGGAATTTTTGGTTAGAGAAATATCTAATGGATACCATTGCTCTTGAGACAAGGATGTGAGTGAAATGTTGGCACATTCTTGACAGCATTCTAGAGGAAGTTATTATGGGAATAAGAGACCTATTAAAAGAGAAAAAGTGAAGTAAGTTTCAGAGGTTATTTAAGAAAGAGTACTTATCCCAACAATGCTACGACAAGAAAATGCGAGAGTTCTTTGAACTTGGCTTGGGTAACAAAATTATGGACCTTGGAATGTAATAATTGAACCTATCTTTCCTATTTATTTTGTTGTCCTTGGTTGACTGTTGTGTTGTGGTCAATTGAATGGAGAATTATGCATGAACCGCTCTGGTTGAGTTCCTCGGTGTTGAGTAAGCAGTGATGAGTTTCATTATGGTGCCATTGGAAGGAGAATAGAGTGGGAAAATATGTGCTTTGTCATGGAATTGTCCATATCCAGCTTCTCGCATGCTTATAGACTTGTTTAGAACCCCTTTGTTTGGGAATGTGGCCAATTGATTTTTCCTAAGTTGGAAATGAATTATAGATCCCTGTGTTTGGGAGGTGTAGCAAAATGAGATATTTCTTGGGTTGGAAATAGATTATGTTTCCCCATGTTGGGAGTGGTAAAATATTATTTCATGAGTTGCAAATACTTTTTGTATTCCTATGTTTGGAATTGTATCCTATGTTAGTTCCTGAGTTGGAAAGAGATTGGGGTAGAGGGAAGAGTCTTCTAGTGAATTTACAAGTCCCATATTGGGGGTGGTCTATGAGTGCCAAAATAATATAGGTTGGGCAGATACCTACGGTTGGGTGGAGCGTGGTAGCCACGAAACTAGTTAACATTATTTAATTCCATATAAGTGTTTATGGTTTATCATTAACTTGTAAATAATTGAGTGCGATTGCGTAAAATAATTCAAGTTTGCATATTATAATGTTGAATGCCTTAGAAAGTTGAATTATGGATATAATGTGTTTGCTCTTGATAATGCCACCTATTTTTGGTGTTAGAATTTCCTGTTTTGGAATGATAATCACCTTAGATGGGTTTGGTTAGCCTAGTCCCTGAAATGTTAAAGAATGTTGGTGAATTCTCTTATGATGAAGTAAAATGACATTATTTGAGAAAATTATCTATGTTGTTAATGGGCTAATGTCTTATGGTTATTTAACACCATATAACCTGGTGTTGGATGTTCTTCCATGCTAATTAGCTCTCTGCTTATTTAGATTTGGGAAAATTTTATAATGAAGGTTTATATATGTTTGGTTGATCAATCCACGAAGAATTGAATTGAGGGGGAAGCAAATAATAATCATGTTTATGAATGAAGTTACAAGAATGGTTAATGTATTCTACGTAACGAATTGGAATAACTTGTAAGAATAATCCATTGGAAAATTTATTGTCTATATTTCTAAATGAAGACGAACCTCTATTTAAGAGGTGTTGTGATAATAGCTAAGTTATGTTCTAGAACTGTGAGATGATGAAATGCTCTTTTGTAAGTTGTTTAATGCTCTGTTGGTGAACTGCTCGAGATATTAAGCTTTGTTAATTAGACTTGATGGCGTAAGCATGTCATTGGTTGCCTAATCCTGCTAAGTTGTTTAGAAAGGGTCTAAAAGCATGTTGAAATTCATGAGGTTTGAATGGTTTAGAACAAGTATTGTATCATTGAAATAAAAATGAAGCTTATATTTCCTTGAGTTGTTTATACTTGCATAAATATTGTGGTTGCATGTATTAACTCTATTTTTACGATTAAATGGGAAGAAGATGATGAAATGCTCTTTTGTAAGTCGTTTAATGTTCCGTTAGTGAACTGCTCAAGATATTAAGCTTTGTTAATTAGACTTGATGGCGTAAGCATGTCATTGGTTGCCCAATCCTGCTAAGTTGTTTAGAAAGGGTCTAAAAGCCTGTTGAAATTCATGAGGTTTGAATGGTTTAGAGCAAGTATTATATCACTGAAATCAAAATGAAGCTTATATTTCCTTGAGTTGTTTATACTTGCATAAATATTGTGGTTGCATGTATTAACTCTATTTTTACAATTAAATGGGAATGAAAATTAAGACGATGAAGTCTTGTTGTGTTTCCTTTGGTTGTTTGCAAACCTGTGAATGAAATAATTGTTTATTTAAACTGGTTTAATGTTTGGGGAAAACTGTTAGTGTTTCATTTAACTTGCGGCATGTTTTTCCTTAATCCTTGCATATTTTTAAAGGTGAATATGTGTTTGTAAAACCTTTGGAGTTTGTCATTTACAATCTTGGTAATGTTTGATTTTTTAAGCCATTGAGGGTTTTTGCTTGAAGTTTCTTCTTGTTGTCCCTATGTTTTTTTGTCAAACCATGTGTTTTGTAATATCCCTCATTTGGATCTCAAGTTCAAGGTCCCTCTAGCGAGCTGGGTAACATTTTGTTGTCTTGGTCGAACTGTGTGATGGTTAATCATGGTGATGTTGCATGTATCATGTAAATAAAAAAATGATGTCATATACCCAGGTATAAATGTGTTGGGCAATGAAAATGAAAATGGAAACATAATCCACTAGGGGGAGAGGTCAATGGTTGGGAATCCATGGAAATATAGTCATAACAAGGACAAGTTATCATTTTGGTTCTTTGTGTAATGGAAGGAAGGTCAAAGATAGTGAATTGTTGAGGTCAACTTGATTGCCTAAAATCCTCGAGGTGTTATCCTAAGCTTCTAAGTGTTGTGAAACAACGTGCCATTGTGGGAGATGGAGAATAAAGTGTTATCCACTTACAAGAGTGCAACAATCTATTATAAATATACCATCTACCTATTTCTATCCTAAGAAAATCATATGATCATTAACACATAATTACCATAAAGAGTGATAATCTCGGCTTAGGTAAGAAATATCCCTCAAGTTGTAATGAAAGATGGATCCTCTAAGAAGAAAAGCAATCTCCATTTCAAGAGAAAATTATTATGCTTTGAAGAACAAATTGATCACCTTAAGAATGAGGTGATTTGATCCACGAAGAATTGGTCAAGTCTTACACTTAAATCATTATAATATATGTATATACATATTAACCCCCCTATGAAAAATATTTATATATAGAAATATAGATCTTTCCACTTGTCCGTTGGGTTCCTTACTAAGGAACCAAATCCCTAAATTATTGGTTTAAATATATATTTTTTGCTTGGAGGAGATGGACGTGGTTTTTTTATATAGTGGAAGAGAGAGAGATAATAGGGGGTCGGGGACTAGTGATGTATTCCTGTTGATGAGGAAATGGAAATCTTTTTAAGATTTCTAAGTATTATTGACAAAGAAAAGATAATTAATTCTAATTATAATATTGGCTAGTGGGGGGATAACTAAATGATATTTTTGGGTGAAGGACAACGCTCCACTTTAGTTCATAAATATTATTGTATCCCCACTTCACTTTTGGATGATGCTTCGTATCTTTCTGTTAAAGGGGAAATC
>LPNX010890369.1:190632-223284 GCA_001517045.1 Pseudotsuga menziesii | reverse complement strand
TTAATTGCTTTGTGTATGTGCTTATTTACTTTTGTTTTCAACTCACCTTTTTTTCCTCTCTCTATGGAAAGGGAAGGCGAGTCTTCCTGGGATGAGAACCGATCCCCATAGATGTTTCTTGATGAGATTTTTCTTCATGCGATTTGATGAGAGGAACTGGGATCCCCATAACTTTTGTTTATACTAATTTATGAGGATTTGGAGAAGGACTTGATCTCTAATGAGCCATGCATCCACTTTAAAAATAAATATTTTTACTTATGTCAAATCTAAAAGGGATGGATTCTAAAGTAGAGAGTCAAATCCTGGAATTGTTTCAATTTTTTTTTATTGTTGTTGGTTATATGAGCCTTTTTCACCAGTTATGAATGTAGATTGTGTTGGTTTTTATTAAAAAGGTTAAGTGGCAAAAGAAGAACCCCGTTATCTTTAGAACTGTATTTTTGTATTTGAATAAAGAGTGAAGGGGTGATTTCCCCTGACCATTACATATATGTTGATTATATATATATATATATATAAACACCCATCTCTCTCTCTCTCTTATAGAGACTACTCATTTTCATGATAAGTTTTTTTAGTTGGTAGAGAGAAATATCCCTTTTGTTGTTGTATTTGTAACTTTGAAAGATATTCTGATGTATGTTATCATTGTATGTTGGTGTACCCCCATTGAAGATGTGTTTCCCTCCTTTCGGAATGCCATTATTGTATATGGTCCTTGAGTTACAACCTCCATTGTAAGCCATGGTAGTAGTACCCAATTTAATATAATGAAATGTATTTTTGGAGTCTCCCTAGGTGAAGACGGCCCTTCTAGGGTAAGAGATAGGCCTAGTCAAGTTGTAAGGTGAGACACTTGAAGGGTATAGATAGGGAGGCTCCGTCCCTCATTTATACACTCACTCACTCACTCGAGTTTGCATGAGGAGAGAGAGAGCTATATAAGACTTCTTATACTTGGGTTTTTCCATCTTGTGATATTTTCTTAGTGATGAAACTATTCTAAGGAAGTTTACAGAGTTTTTATGGTTTCGCCGAGGAAAAATATTTGTGTCTTGTGTATATGCTCTATCTTATGCATCTTGTTGTGCTTTTTATTATTTTAGATAAAGATCCTAAATCAATTCGAATAAGATTAGAAAAACTAACACGGTATCAGAGCCTCTATGAAACAAGGCACTCTACAACAACAAAAACTAAGGCTTCCTAGTTCAAGGTATTCTCTCCACACATCATCAAGAAAAGATGGCTAGGACAACTTGCCCTAGGAGGGTGCATCTTTTGGTGGAATCAGAATCATATTTGAAGAAGTTTTATTTTTGACCTAGACACTAATGCCGAGAAAAACTATGGCATTAAGTTTCCGAGGCTTCCCAACTCACCTTTAAGAAAATTACCTTACTAAGAAACTCACCTCAAGGAGGCACATATTTCTATCCAAACATAATTCTAAAATTCCAAGTTTGGAAAATTAGAGTTTCTTTAACAACCCTAGGTTAGCCAACTCCAGAATTAGGTCAGACACCTCAAATTGGTTAGATTTAAATCTATGCTATTTCCATTTGAGGTTCTCATTAATGACTCATCATACTTAGCTTGAGGACAAGCTTGGGGAAGCTGATAACTTTTGAGCATGGAAGTACATGATCTCCCTAATCCTTGAAGAAAATGATTTGGATCAGTATATCAGTAAGGAAGTTCCAGAACTAGAGGGAGATGATGCTAAGGCTATTCATAAAAAGAACTTGGTTAAGGCCAAGAGGATCATTGCATATTCTATTAAAAACCACCTCATCCCCCATGTTTCATACTTGAAGACACCTAAGGAAGTGTTCGATGCTTTGACGAAGCTATTTGAAGGAAAGAACATCAATCAGAAGATGCCATTGAGGAACCAACTAAAGAATGTGAATATAGAGTACTCAGAGACCATGCAGTCCTACTTCACAAGGGTTGCTCAAATCAAGGAACAACTTGAATCAATCAAAGAGAATGTATAATAAGGAGAGATTGTTATTACCACCTTGAATGGTCTCCCTAGATCATGGGATTCATTCATTCAAGGAATATGTGCTAGAAGAAGGTTGATAAGTTTCAACAAACTTTGTGAATATTGTACATAAGAAGAAGCTCGACTCATAACAAGAGAAGAGAAGATGGGATCACCTGAAGATCAAGCTCTCACAACTCACACCATAATAAATTATAGACAGAAGAAGAACCACCATCACAACCAAAGGAAGGACGATCATCATAAAAGACAAAAGAAGTCTAGAAAAGATCCTTCCAATGTTCGATGCTACACTTGTGATGAGAAGGGACACTACTCCAAATATTATCCCAGGAACAAAGACTCATTCAACAAGAAGTCCAACAAAAAAATACATCATGCTCACACCGTTGAAGACGATGAACCAACAAATAAAAAATTCAAAGAAGAAAGAGATGATTCTTCAAGTGATGAAGAGTATGTCCTAATCTTAGCACTCACGAGAACTATCTCACATGGATGCAATGATGGGCTTGTAGATAGTGGGGCATCCAAACATATGACAGGATACAAAGAATCATTTGTCAATTTGTCCGAGCATGAGTGACCTCAAAAGGTGAATCTTGGAGATGATTATCAATACCCCATAAAAGGAAGTGGAGAAGCTTCATACAAGCTAGATTTCAGGAAATATTTAAAGATGAAATACGTGTTATATGTTCCAAGATTGAAGAAGAATCTTCTCTCCATCTCTGCACTATATGCAAAGGGAATAAGAGTTGCATTCGTTGGTGGCTAAGTCCTAATGTGGCTAAAATGAAAGACAATAGATGACACAACAATGATTGGAGAACAAGAGGGAGGCTTGTACAAGACAACCCGAATAAGCATTGGTTCATGACTCAATAGAACCAAGTGAACTATGGAACCGAAGTCTTGCACATGTGCACTATAGAGCACTACCGATTGCAAGCAAATCAATTTCAGAACTTCCAGAAATCCAGACAAAGCATCCATCTCAATATTTGGATAAGAATGGATGGAGTTGTGAATGAAGAAGTGACACTTAGTATAGAAGACTTGCTCAAGCATGAGTAAGATAGACACAATTTCCTAGAATAAGATGATGAAGTAGAACACACTATCAAAGACTCCTGTTATTCTTGCAAGGAGATAAGGATCAAGAGGGAGTCCACCAACCAAACAATCAAAGATAAGTATTTAATTGTCATCTACTTACATAAATTATGTTGTTTAGTTGTGTACACATTTATATTCAGTCGATGTATTATGCATGATTGAGTGTCTGCGTTTATGAACAATATACTACTAACTTACATGTGATGGGTAAGTAGCCTATGGTGCTATACAACATTCCAATCCTACTTGTCTAGAATGAAACCTCTTTGCTAACATATTGGGAGTAGTGCATACTATTAATAATGTTATGGTAGAGATGGAAGGCATCTAGAAAGTTACCGTAGGTACATGGGATATGGATTAATGTTGTCACATTGACTAAGATAGTTCCATGACTGCATGACATATATCTTTATACATTAGATTTTTTCACTATTAATATGTTTTTGAAAATTATGAAATGTTTCTAATCATGCAACTGAATTTTACTTTTAGGAAAGATCGGTACAATCACCCACAAGAAAAGAAGGATGAGACTTGTTCCGAAGAACAAGTGATGACGATTCGGCTCGAAGACCCAACATACTCTAGGTCCATAAAAATACCTATTATGAAAGCTGAAGAATCTAAAGCAACAAGAGTCTGATACATGGGAATAGAAGAAATAATTCTAAAAGAGCATGAAGATCATGACATGGTAGAATCACAAGAGCCTGTAGAACCACTTCACAAGAAGAACTCCCACAAGAGAAAATCATAATGGGAACATGAGCTAATACAAAATGTAGAAATATACGGTGCTCCAGATGGGATGCATAGAGAAAGGAAAAGACCTAAACCATACACCAACTACACGGCCTTGCTATGTGATATCATTGATAAAGAGACTTCCAACTATGAAGAAGCAGTTGAAAAGAAAGAATGGAAGGATACCATGATTGAGGCGTACCGGTCGATTATGAAGAATGATGTTTGGGAGATAGTTCTAAGACCAAAAGGGAAGTTTGTTGTGACTTCGAAGTGGATCTACAAGATCAAGCATGCTGCAGATGACAACATTGAAAAAACAAGGCAAGGTTCGTGGCGTGTGTCTTTTCACATAAAGAAGGTATAGACTACGAGGATACATTTGCACCCGTAGTGAGATACACTTCCATCGTATCTATACTTGCATTGGATGCAGTAATGAAATGGAAAGTATGCCAAATGGGTGTTAAGATAACATTCTTGAATGGTGTAGTCGAAGAGGAAGTGTACATGGAGCATCCGCTAGGATTTGAGACACATGACAGGCATAATCATGTGTACAAATTGAAGAAATCCTTGTACATATTGAAACAGGAACCCATGACATGGTAGGACAGAATGGACAACTTCTTGGTGAGCTTAGGATTTATTAAGAGTAAAGTGTATTCCATCATTTACCTCAAGGATGAAGGCAGAAGATTGATGATGCTCGTGTTATATGTTGATGACTTGTTTCTGATAGGAGAGGACGAACTCATTGTAGATGAAAAGAGGAATCTTGCCACTGAGTTAGAGATGAAATACCTAGGGATGATGCACTACTTCTTAGGCATGGAGGTGTGGCAGAATGCGTATGGGATTTTCCTTGGTCAAGGAAAGTATGTAGTGGATATTTTGAAGAGATTCAGAATACTGGACCATAAGATGGTAACCACACCTATGGCATCAAACTTGAATCTACTGGGTGATGCTTCATCAAATTCGGTTGATGCCATGATGTATCGTTAGATGATTGGCTCATTGATGTACTTGACGAATACGAGGCCTGACATATACTTTGTTGTGAACACAATGAGCCAATTCCTGATGGATCAGAGACATGTTCACCTAGTTGCTGCAAATCATGTATTGAGGTACTTGAAAGGTACAATTGATTATGGGCTCAAGTATGACATGAATCAGAAGATTAAGCTGCATGGTTATGTTGATTCATATTAGGTAGGCAATGCCACTGATAGGAAGAGCACTTCGGGTTGCTGCTTTAGTTTGGGATCCGACATGATCTCCTATTTATCATGAAGCAGTCCTGCGTGGCACTAAGTACAACCAAGGCATAGTATGTTGTAGCTTGCTCGGCTAGTTGTGAGGCAGTATGGATTCGGAAGCTACTGTCAGATTTGCTTGATCTCCAGATAGAGGTGACTTGTATCTTTTATGACAACTAGAGTTGTATGAAGTTGTCATAGAACCCAGTGTTCCATGACAAGTCAAAGCACATAGAGATCAAGTACCACTATATCCAGGATATGGTGCAGAGAGGAGGAGTGAAGATCTAGTATGTGGTGATGGGCAAGAAGATAACCAAAGTATTAACCAAGATTCTAGCCAGAGTAAAGTTCGAGTACTTCAGAGAGAGACTTGGTATGATCCAGAATGAGGTGCCTAGAAAGAGGAAGTGATGAGTTGTAGCATGGTTTGAGACGCAAGTTGTCTTGGTGATGTAATGAGTCGTGGTGTGCTCCCATGCTAGAGATGATGAGAGATCGAAAGACACAGATGCATTAGAACGATATCTCACATGGGAAGGTGTACAAGTTGTCCCCAAATGTAATCAGTCCTGGCATATAATGTAGGTTGTCCCACGACATAATCAATCCTATCAAGTCGTCTTTGGATATAATCAGTCCTAGTGTAATATGCAAGTTTTCCTTAGATGTAATGAGTCATGGAAGGTTTTCCTTGGATGTAATCAGTCCTGGTGTAGTATGTACATGTTTTCCTTAGATGTAATAAGTACTTCAGGTTATCCTTGGATGTAATCAGTCCTGGCATGGTACGTAGGTTGTCCTTGGATGTAATAAGTCCTTATGTGTGTTCCCATGTTGGAGATAATGAGAGGTCACAAGGCACTTAGTGTGCACATGGGAGGTTCTCACATAGTGGTAGATGTAATGAGTCCTGGCGTGCTCTTATGTTTGTAGAACAAAGGTTGATCATGAGACATAATGCACTTGATGTTCTCCTAGGAGATTCTCGCATAGTGGAAGGTGCAGGTTGTCTCGGTGACGTAATGAGTCCCGACCTGCTCCTCTGTTGTAGAACGCAGGTGGTTTGTGATATGCATTTGGGTTGTGCTCTGTGTATGATGGTAAGATTATTTGGATACGACAAGATGATGGTAAGATATGCAGGTGATTGTAATGACAATGTAATGGATGGTCTTGGGATGTACCTATGCAATGGATTTCTCATGGATATGATGAAGACCTATATGAGGACTAGGCCTACACCCAACATGAAACAGGGATGGCTTTGTAGAAACTTCTGATGACAGATAGATCTGACATATGTCACTATTCAATGATCGATAAGATGAGGACTATGGAATCAACGACGATGATAACTCCGTGATGATGATGTGACTAGATGTGTTGATGACCACGACGAGATAATACCTTCCTAGTTAAGAGGGAGTGTTGTTGTATTTGTAGCCTCAGAAGATATTCTGATGCATATTATCATCATATGTTGTTGTACCCCCATCGGAGATGTGTTTCCCTCCTTTCGGGATGCCATTATTGTATATGGTCCTTGAGTTACAACCTCTGTTGTAAGTTAGGGCAGTAGTCCCTAGTTTAATATAATGAAATGTATTTTTGGAGTCTCCCTAGGTGGTGTAGTCCCTGGTAGGGTAAGAGATCGGCCCGATCAAGTTGTAAGGTCAATCACTTGAAGGGTTTAAATAGGGAGGTGCCCTCTCTAATTTATACTAATAATCACTCACTCAAGTTTGCATGAGGAGAGAGAGAAGGACAAGGAGGAGAGAGAGAGAGAGTTGCAAAGGACTCCTTATACTTCAGTTTTTCCATCTTGTGCTATTGTCTTAGTGAAGGAACTATCCTGAGTAAGTTTGTGGAATTTTATCCTTAATGGTTTCCTCGAGGAAAATATTTGTGTATATACTCTATCTTATGCATATTGATGTGCTTGTTATTCTTTGAGATAAAGATCTTAATCACTTTTAATAAGATTAGAAAACTAACACCTTTTATTCTTTGTTTTGATTGATTTTGATTTTTACAATTCCAGACAGGAGAGGGTTACTCATTAGGTTGTTATATACTTTGTATATTTAACTAATATATTCATTGGTGAGGATAGTTATATCACTCCACTCATCCCCTGTCTCAATATCATACAATGTTTTTATGATAGAGAAAGAAAGCGGTCTTACTCTTTACTCCTTCCATTTGAATTTTTGTTTTCAAAGATTGTCAATCTGATCCATTTCCTTATTCATTGATTTTGCCTATGAAATATAAAATATTCTTGTAAACAAAAAAAGGTAGGGAAGATGTGGGGAAAATATCCATATTTTGTCTCAATTCAACCTTTACACCAATTATTTCTATAGCATATCGGAATCCTGCCGACACAATCTACCTTTCATCTAAGTTTCAAGTTGTAAGTTTGAGGAAAATTGTCCTCTTGATCGATTTATGCTTATCCAACACATAGATTATGGTAAAAAATTCATATAAAAACCAAAATCACATCCTTGGAGACATGAGTTGACCAAGTAACCGTTTATTTGTAATGTTCATTGTGATGAGAGAGGGATCATTCCCATTTTGATGTTTGTTTGCTATGGCATCCTTATTTTCCTTTTACATTTGTTTCCTTATCTACTTATTACAAGAAAATTTTGTGCTCTGTTGGGAAGAGTGCTCCATCACACCTTATATACCTTCTATGGTTGGAAGGTCGAGCCTTATTGCTCAAGGGCTATTTTTTTGTTAATTTAAATGATTGCGAATGAGTTTTGCACTTAATGAAATTTAATATGGTAGATTTAACTATGTCATTGGATAAAGTATTGTGAGGCCTAAGATATGATTAAGGATTAACGATATTAAATGATGAGTTAATCAAGTGTAGAAATATTATGAATATAATAGAGGTACAAGTTCTCCTCTCTCTCCTAATGCACATATGAGTTTGTGTGTATAAATGAGGGAGGGAGCCTCCCTATTTATACACATCATGTGATTGACCTAAAACTTAATCGAGCTGACCTCTTACCCTAGCAAGGCCGACTTCACCTAGAAAGACTCAAAAATACATTTTATTATATTCATCTTGGGGACTACTACCCCGAATTACAATGAAGGTTTTACCTCAATGACCATACACAATAATGAGATCTTGAATGGAGGGAAAAACATATCCGATGGGGGTACAACAATATAACATGATAATATACATCAAAATATCTTTCGAAGTTACAATTACAACAACACTCCCTCTTAACTAGGAAGGTATTCTATTGCCACAGTCATCAACACTTTGGCCAGGTCATCATCGTTAGATCATCATCGTCACTGCTACCATAGTCCTCATATTGTCCATCATTGATTAGTGATATATATCGAATCTATCCATCATAGGAAGTTTCTACAAATCCAACCCTATTTCATGCTGAGTGTAGGCCTAATACTCATCTAGGTATTCATCATATCGACGAGCAAGCCATCATGTAGGTACAACCCAAGACCATTCATTACATTGCCGCTGCAATCACCTACATCTCCTACCATCATCTTGTCGCATCTGGATCATCTCATCATCGCACACAGAGAGCATCCAAGATACACACCACATGTCCAATAGACCACCTGCATTCTACCAACATAGGAGCACACCAGGACTCATTATGTCTCAAGGGCCTGTGTCTACCACTATGCAAGAATCACCTAGTAGCACACCAAGTGAATTATGTTTCTCCATAGTCACCCTGTGTTCTACTAGCATAATAGTACAATAGGACCCATTATGTCTCAAGGACAACCTGCGTCTACCACTATGCGAGAATCACCTAGGTGCACACACAATGTCTTGTGACCAGTGGAAATCTCATCGTCTCCAACATGGGAGCATTCCAGGATTGATTACGTCTAAGGACAACCTGCATTCTACACCATGACTTATTATGTCCATGGAAAATATTCCAGGACTAATTACATCCGGGGACAACCTTCCAGGACGGATTATGTTAAGGGATAACCTGCATTCTATGCCAGGACTGATTATGTCCAGGGACAACCCGAGTCTATGTGAGAACCATCTCCAACATGTGATCATGGTAGGACTGATTAAGTCCAAGGACAACTTGCGTTCTACGCAAGGATTGATTACGTCTCAAGGACAACCTACATATCCTACCATGTGAGATATTTATGTAGTGCATCTATGTCTTCCGGTATCTCGTCATCTCTTGCATGGGAGCACGCCAGGACTGATTATGTCTAGGGAGAAATTGCTTCTACCATGATGCAAGATCTCGTCACTCCCTCTTTCTAAGGACCTCAATTTGGATGACACCAAGTCTCTCTCTGAAGTATTTAAACTTCACTCTGGCTCACAACTTAGTCGATACATTGTATATATAATCGTCCGTCACCATGTACTGGAGCTTCACTACTCCTCTCTGCACCATATCCCGAATATAATGATACTTGGTCTCAATGTGCTTTGACTTGTCATGGAACACTAGGTTCTCCGATAACTTCACTCAACTCTATTTGTCGCAAAAGATACAAGTCACCTCTAACTCAAGATCAAACAAATCAGACAGTAGCTTCCGAATCCATACTGCCTCACAACTAGCCAAACAAGATGCAACATACTCTTCCTTCATTGTATTCATTGCCATGCGGGACTACTTCATACTAAACCAAGAGATCATACCGGATCCCAAACTGAAGCAACATCCTAAAGTGATCTTCCTATCAATGGCATTTCCTTCCCAATCCGAATCAACATAATTTTCCAGGTTAATCTTCTGATTCACATCATACTTGAGCCCATAGTCAACTGTACTCTTCAGGTACCTCAATACATTCTTTGCAACAATCAGGTGAACATGTCTTAGATCCATCAGGAACTGGCTCAAGATGTTCACAACAAAGGATATGTCTAGTCTCGTGTTTGTTAGGTACATCAATGAACCAATTGTTTGATGATACATTGTGGCATTAACTGTATTTGATGAGGCATCGGACATTAACTTCAATTTTGATTCCATAGGTATGGCCATTGCCTTGTAGTCCAACATTCTGAATGTCTTCAGAATATCTACAACATACTTTCCTTGACCAAGGAAAATTCCATCCGCACTCTATCACACCTCCATGCCTAAGAAGTAGTACATCATCCCTATGTCTTTCATTTCTAACTTAGCGACAAGTCTCCTCTTTGCATCTACAATGAGTTTGTCCTCTCCGATCAGAAACAAGTCATAAACATATAACCGGAGTATCACTGATATTCTTCCTTCAACCTTGAAGTAAAGGTTGGAATAGGCTTTACTCATGGTAAATCCTAAGCTCATTAGGAAGTTGTCCATCCTATCATACCATGTCTTGGGTTCCTGTTTCAATCCATACAAGGATTATTTTAATTTGGACAAATGAGTCTGCGTGTCATGTGTCTCAAATCCTAGTGGATTCTCCACATACACTTTCTCTTCAACTACACCATTCAAGAATGCTATCTTGACGTCCATCTGGTGTACCTTCCATTTCATGACTGCATCCAATGCAAGTATAGATCTAATGGAAGTGTATCTCTCTACAGGTGCAAATGTCTCCTCGTAGTTTATGCCTTCTGTTTGTGCTAGAAATTGTTCCTAGACTACAACATGAACAAGCTAGTACAATCTCAAAATAAAAGCAAAGTGTAATTGGTTTTTATTATTTTTGGTTTGAAAGTTCATTAATCAAGAAGGTAAATCATCAACAAGCTAACACAAGTACTAAATCATGAAATAATATGAAGAAATGGGATGCAAACACATAAAATATAAACCATAAACATTATAAAGATAACATTGATTTCATCCACAACATATAAGCATTTACATGAATAAAAACATTAAACAAGAAATGAAGTTATATATTGAGTGGTTAAACAGGCCATAAACAAAACCAACATGGAAGAAAAATGGCTTATAAGTATGTATATATTAGTTTCAGTCTTCAAACATACATGAGAGTTATGAGCATTAGCTTGAACATACATCCAGCTCTAAAGCCCCTTCTCGAACAAAATTCCAACCCTTAAACTGTATGTTTGTATTCCTTTTATCATCACAAAGGTAGCGTAGTTCCATAACTACCTTCTAGGTCGAACTTTGAAGCAGTTACATCAATTAGTTACATGCTAACTCAAAATCTTTAAAGACAATTAACCTAAAAATAACAAATTGGACTCTGGTAAATTAGACGAATTTTGTGAAAAATGGGTCTTACAAACGCCTTCGTATCTCTAGATCCATGATAGTTGTACAAAAACTGAGAGATATTTTGTTAAATGAGTCCATGATGAACAAAAACCTCTCTTCATTTTTAAAAATCCCCCTTCAATTGATCGGAATACGTGCTGGAAATTTGTGACTAAAACATGTTATTAAATAATTCAAACCCTCAAAAATAGGCCACAAAGATGAATTCGAATCTCTCAAACGATGACAGCTGTTGCAAAACTGAGATAGGTTTTATGAATTAATCTGTGATGAACAAAAACCTCTTTGGTATTTCTGAAATTCATATCCATTGCCTTGTAATCCATGCTCAATTACAATGACTAAAACAGGAAAAACAGAGCATAACTATGCACCTCTTTTTCTTCTTAAAGCTTTCTTAGCCACATTTTACTGTAATTTGGCTTTGTGTACTTATTTTAGGAACTTTAAAGATTTTCAACCTTCGTGTTTGCAAGAGTAAGACTCATAACCAAAATTAAAAATCGTAATATTCAAAACCACAATTTTCACAATTAAAAATCGTAATATTCAAAACCACAATTTTCAGAATGACTCATTCAACTTCATACATTTGTCATGATCTATGAAACTGGGTTATGTACAGGTGTCATAATGTATTCAATAGGTGTCTAAATACTTCCCATTATATTTGATTGCAATGACCATGATATACCCTTAATCCACCACTCTTCCAAATGATTCAAGATTCTTGCAGTGCCTTATTATATAGATCCTGAACTCTGCTTATGAAAATATCTAACAAAGGGCTCAAGAACAAAGGTTAGACCTTAAATATATACCTTAGAATAAAATTTAATTTAAAAAACATTTTTGGACTTTGAATGATATATAATACATAATAAGCCAAAATAAAACTTAAGAAATAAAAGAAATAAATTAAAACGAACTATAACCTATAAAAAAAACAAAATGCATTTTAAAATTATTAAAACTTAAAACAAACTCAAAATGAAAAGTAAATAAGGAATAAACCTTTGAAAAACAACATACAAAGACTAGGAACAATTTTCAGTCTTAACATATGGCTCTTACTGAGGGATGAAATCCTCCTACTGAGGTTTCAAGAACATGTAGACCAGTGCCTTCTGCCATCTTAACTAAAAATTCCTTGTTATTCTGCAAAACTTCCATTGGGCAATTGGAGTCATTTACCAAATCTCTGCAACTTTCTCAAACTCTGAACACATACCTCTGAAATGAAAAAGTACTGCTACAAGCCAGCATAGTGAAAATAATCTACATGCTCGTATGGTGAGCTTATTCTTCTATTTATTCCTACTTCTAATCGGAGGAAATAACCCAATTAAGTGTAATCATACTTCCAGTGAAGCCAAGAAACCATTTGACTGAGAATCATAATTCCATGCATGCTATTGTTTGAGAAGACCCACAAAATATGTGATCAATGCGATAAAGATTCTATAGGCAGATGATACTTATGGTTGGAAATAGGAAGTATGCCAAAAGTTGGAGCATTAGAAACCTTTGAAAAAAACAACTCCATCCAAGAAGCCATGGGATCATGAAACTCATGCAAAATTATTCCTCCATGTTGTTCAAAAAGAACAAATGGGTGTCCTCAAATCTCAATACTCCATGAGATAATGCAATAAGAGAACTATATATAAAAGCTTCGACTGTGTTGAGGTTATCCTGTTTTATATCTCCCACTAACCCAAGCTGACTGATTTCTGAAGGGTGTTGCTTAACTAATGAGGACTGAAAGAATGGTTGTAGTATTTCTTTATATCAATAAAAAATTGGCATATTTTCATAATGATTTTGTGCAGCAAAGTTATCATGGCCATGGCTATTAGACACATCTAATCTTATATTCAAAGTATCTACAGTCTAGCTGCTATCAACTTGGGAGTCAAAGCAATTCAGAACTTTTCTTGTTTAATAAAAAGATTGGAATATAATTCACCTACAATCGATTTATACTGATCATGAAAATTCTGATCTAAAACTTCAATGTCTTCATCATATTCATCATAAAGTGAAGCATTCTCTTCCTCTCCATTGCTGTTTTTTTTAAACTTTGGCTCAAGAATGGAAACCAAGGGCTCTTCAAACTGCTTCTCAACCTATGATGCAGGAGAAAATATAGTGGACAGATCTAATAACCTCTGATCATTTTCCTTAATGCCCGGGTTAGATTCACGTTCATCATAGAAAGGCTGATTTGAAAAAGCATTAGCATGATCTTCCTCGTCATTATCATCTTTTTTATCTCGATTTGAAGTAACGGGTACATAAAGAGAAAGAAAGTCCTCTTGTTGTTCCTCCTTGGAAATACATAATCTCTGCAAATCCAGTTCTTCATGGTTGGTGCAATTTCCTTTTTTCTACAAATCTGAAAGCCAGGGATCTTACTAATTTTCATTGGCATTTGACCAAAAGACAATTGATCATTGTGTTTTGCATCTAAAGAAACCAAATCTTCAGGTTTATAATAATCAGAATTAATGATAATAGAAGAACCTTCAGCTTCTTCATTATCCACTTCTAGTTCATATTTATGGGAAAACATATCATCTTGAAGATCATTAGAGAATTGATGAAGATTGTGAGGGACCAATTCTTCTCTATCTATATCTTCAATCTCATCATGCAATTCATATTCCTCACAACAATTTTCAAATAGAAGATCTACCGGATAAAATCTTTGATAACAATGATGAAAAACAATATGAAACTCCTTCAAATAGTGAATGCTAGCAGCAGGAAGGGATTGACACCATTCACGAGGATGTTCTTCTAAAGAAAATTTGAACATCTTGATTAAGACATCCTTGTGAACAAAATCATGTTCAAGCATGCATTTATGAAAATTTAATAAGTGCTCACGAGGATGCTCATACTTGTTTCCTCTGAATCTGGGAAGATAGTCTCCCCACTCAGTTATAGAAAGCACTGGATGTGGAAAACCAACAATATTTGAGAAATCACAGAAAGCATACCTCGCAGCCACAATGGTTTCCATGCTCATTGACATCTTGAATCGGTGGAGGGTTCAACAAATCTTTCTTCCATGGAGTCGCGAGTGAAAAATTGTAGTCTAAAATATTTTTTGACTTTGTTCACATCTCAAAATCAGATTAATAATGATATCCCAGGGAAGATATACTTCAGTTTCGTCCCCGGCAATGGCGCCAAAGATGTTTGTGCAAGAAATTGTTCCTGGACTACAACAGGAACAAGCTAGTACAATCTCAAAATAAAAGCAAAGTGTAATTGGTTTTTATGATTTTTGGTTTGAAAGTTCATTAATTAAGAAGGTAAATCATGAACAAGCTAACACAAGTACTGAATCATGAAATAATATGAAGAACTGGGATGCACACACATAAAATATAAACCATAAACATTATAAAGATAACACTGATTTCATCCACAACATATAAGCATTTACATGAATAAAAACATTAAACAAGAAATGAAGTTATATATTGAGTGGTCAAACAGGCCATAAAAAAAACCAACATGGAAGAAAAATGGCTTATAAGTGTGTATATATCAGTTTCAGTCTTCAAACTTACATGAGAGTTATGAGCATTAGCTTGAACATACATCCAGCTCTAAAGCCCCTTCTCGAACAAAATTCCAACCCTTAAACTATATTTTTGTCTTCCTTTTATCATCACAAAGGTAAATTAGTTCCATAAATACCTTCTAGGTCGAGCTTTGAAGAAGTTACATCAATTAGTTACATGCTAACTCAAAATCTTTAAAGACAATTAACCCAAAAATAGCAAATCAGACTCTGGGAAATTTGACGAATTTTCTGAAAAATGGGTCTCACAAATGCCTCCATATCTCTTGATCCATTATAGCTGTACAAAACTTGAGAGAGGTTGTTTTAAATGAGTCCATGAAGAATAAAAACCTCTCTTGGTTTTTAAAAATTCCCCTTCAATTGATTGGAATACGTGCTGGAAATATGTGACTAAAACAAGAAACTATTAAATAATTCAAACCCTGAAATATAGGCCACAAAGATGAATTTGAATCTCTCAAACGATGACAGTTGTTGCAAAACTGAGATAGGATTTTATGAATGAATCCGTGATGAACAAAAATCTCTTTGGGATTTCTGAAATTCATCTCCATTTCCTCATAATCTGTGCTCAATTACAATGACTAAAACAGGAAAAACATAGCATAACTATGCACCTCTTTTTCTTCTTAAAGCCTGCTTAGCTACATTTTACTGTAATTTGGCTTTGTTTACTTCTTTTAGGAACTTTACAGATTTTCAACCTTCATGTCTGCAAGAGTAAGACTCATAACCAAAACTAAAAATTGTAATATTCAAAACCATGATTTTCACAATGATTCATTCAACTTCACACATTTGTCATGAACTATGAAACTGGGTTATGTATAGGTGTCATAATGTATTCAACAGGTGTCTGAATACTTCCCATTATCTTTGATTGCAACGGCCATGATATACCCTTAATCCACCACTCTTCCAAATGATTCAGGATTCTTCCAATGCCTTATTGTATAGATCCTAAACTCTGCTGATGAAAATATTTGACAAAGGGCTCAAGAACAAAGTTAGACCTTAAATATTTATCTTAGAATAAAATTTAATTTAAAAGTCATTTTTCGGACTTTGATCAATATATAATACATAATAAGCCAAAAGAAAACTTAAGAAATAAAAGAAATAAATTAAAACGAACTATAACCTATAAAAAAAACAAAATGCATTTTAAAATTATTAAAACTTAAAACAAACTCAAAATGAAAAGTGAACAAGGAATAAACCTTTGAAAAACAACAGACAAAGACTAGGAACAATTTTTAGTCTTAACATCTTCTTTCTGGGAGAATCCATGCACCACAAATCTTGGCTTGTGTTTTTTAATGGTACCATCTGCAACATGCTTGATCTTGTAGATCCACTTTGAAGTCACCAACGACTTTCCTTTCGGTCTAGAACTATCTCCGAGACATGATTCTTCATAATTGAATGGTACTCCTCAATCATGGCATCCTTCCATTGTTTATTTTCTGCAGCCTCTTCGTAGTTGGAATGTTCTTTATCAATGATGTCACATAGTATGCCCACATAGTTGTTGTATGGTCTAGGTCTTTTCCTTTCTCTTTGCATCCCATTTGGAGCACCATACCTTTCTGAATCTTGTATTAACTCTCGTACCCATGTAGTTTTATTTTATGGGAGTTATTCTTGTGAAGTGGTTCTACAGGTTCTTGTGGTTCTGTCATGTCGTGGTATTCATGGCCTTCTAAAGTTGCTTCTTCAGTGTCTCTAACTATGGTTGTTTTAGGTTCTTCAACCTCTTCAATAGGTAGTTTTCTGGATCTAGAATATGTTGAGTCTTCGTCAAATGTCACATCTCTGTTGATGTTGATTTCCCTAAATCCTAGGAAGTATATTCAGTAGGCCTTTGATGTGTTGCTGTATCCTACGAATATTCCTTTCCTTCCTGAAGGATCATGCTTGGTCCTCTTTTCCTTTTGGGATGTGTATGTATAGTGGGAATCCGAATATCATAAGATGGCTGAATTCTGGTTTCTCACCTGAGAAAGCCTCTTTTGGAGTCTTGTTGCATAGTAGTCGGTGAGGAGTGTGGTTTTGTACATACCCAACTATCCTTGCTACTTCTTCCCACAAGTGCATTGGAATATCCTGGTCACGTGGCATTGCTTTTGTTTCTTCCATTATTGTTATTTTCCTTCATTCTGTAACTCCATTCCATTGGGGATTGTAGGGAGCGCTCAACTCCCTCTTAATCCCAGATCCTCTGCAAAGTTCATTGAATTCTTCCGAGGTGAATTATCTGCAATTATCTGATCACATATTCTTGATCTTCCTTTCAGTGTGATTTTTTACCAAGGCTTTGAACTCCTTGAACTTGCTAAATACTTCATTTTTCCCTTTCAAGAAATATATCCAAGTCTTATGGGAGAAGGAATATATAAAGGAAACATAGTATACATAACCACTTAGTGAGCTGGATGACATGGGTCCATAGACATCTGAGTGGACTATATCCACTATTCCTTTTGCTTTGCTTTCACCCTGGGAAGTATCTTCTTTACGTTCTTTCCTTGCACACATCGCTTGTAAATTTCTTCATGTTTTTTCTGTATTTATGGAAGTCCTAAAACCACTTTGCTTGTAATCGATAGTGCTCTATAGTGCACATATGCAAGCATTATATGCCATAGTTCACTTTATTCTATTGATTTATGAACCAATGCTTGTTTAGGTTTTCCCTTCAACTTGTAGAAGCCTCCCTCTTGCTCTCCAATTACTATTACATCATCTGTTGTATTTCCTTTTGGCCACATTAGGACTTGGACATCAACAAATGGAACCCTTATTCCCTTTGCATCTAGGGCAGAGATGGAGAGAATATTCTTCTTCAATCTTGGAACATATATCACATCTTTCATCTTCAAGGATTTTCTAGAATCTAGCTTGTAGGAAGCTTCTCCACTTCCTCTTATGGGGTATTGATAATCATCCCCAAGTTTCACCTTGTGAGGTGACTCATGCTCAGATAGATTGATGAATGATTCTTTGTATCCCGTCATATGTTTGAATTCCCCACTATCTACAAGCTAATAATTGCTTCCAGAACAAGATTTGAACACGAAATCCGACGAGAAAATATGATGCCATCCGATGAAATTGACCATGTCGTCGGATTTCACCTTTGTCATTATGAAGTTTTTTGGTTTATTTTAAAATTTGCTCCAGTTTGCATCGGATATTCGACGATCGTCGGTAATCTGAGAACAGTTGCTGGATATTTGACTTCAATTATTGGATTACTGATGACAAGATTACAATGGTCAATATCCTATTTGCATCGGATATTTTACAATAATTTATTTTTAGAAACTATATAATATGAGTATTCCGACATGTTTGCTATACAAGCGATGATTTGCGGAATTTATAATAGTCGCACATACTGTTTTACATACCAAAAGCCACAATTATTTCAATCATTACTATGATTACAAATAGTGAAGTGTGGACCTTGATTTTTTAAGATAGATAATCATCAGTCAATCTTGGTATCATAAAATGTCAGAACATATCAATATTCCTGATCCACATGATGAAAATTGTGAATTGCTTGCTACATTGTGGGATGGACTGAAAGAAAGGGTGATGGGAAATGATATTGTTCATGTATTCAATGTAGGGGATTTAAAAGGAGAAGAATAAAGATCGCAACAACCAAAAGACATTGTAGGTAATATGGACATGCTGAGGGGGGACATGACTATCGTCAATTTGTAAGTTGTTCATTATATACATATTTATATTCATTGGTTTTGTAAATGTATGTATCATTTTAATATTTCTTATATTAACTAATATTTATTGAATATGGTTTCATGTAATTATAAAGGAAATACGTCATACAACAATATATCGCCCAGAGGATGTGCTTTCATAACAAGCACCGATGGACCATGGAGCTATGAATATTGAAGAACAAGTTATTGATCACATTGAAGAAGACGATCATACTGACAACATAGTTGAATATGCTAGTACAAATACATTGATCCATGATACATTTAATGTTATAATGGATGATGATGATCATGATCATGAAAATGATGATTTTGATGATGTTCACGATTTACCTCTTCTTGAGAAGGCATACAGACGCCTTTATGAAGGCTCCAACACAAATCTTCTCTCTGCTATATTGTTGATAATGAACTTGAAGGTTATGAATGATATTTCAAAAAGATCAGTCAAACATATGTTAAGGTATGTAATATATTCCGTCACATACATATGATCGTGATAAAGGTTATTTTTGATCCTATGATAATTTAATTGCTAATTTGTAATTAGTAAAATTAATACAGATGAAACATGTTTCATTAATATTCTTTATATATTATAATAACTATTTTTTAGTTAATTTGTTGTATCTTGACAGCTGAATTTTTGTTACCATCGCCAAATATTTCACCTCGCACATATCGCGATTTATCTGTCATTGTGAAAGAAATTGGAATGCAATATGAAGCAATTGATGCATGCCCCGATGACCATATCATACATTATAAACAACATGAATTTGAAATAGAATGTACAGAATGTCCTATCAGTAGATATCGAATAAATCAAGTAAGAAAAAATTTACTGACAAGGTTCTTCGTTATATTACAATTATTCCACATTCGCTACGACCGTTCAAGTGAAAAGACATAACACAATTTATGGATTACCATGCACATAATAGAAGTCAAGATGACATTATTCGAATGGCTGCAGATGGTTATGAGTTTAGATATATGGAGGAAAGATGGCCACACTTTAAAGAAGAACCTTGTAATGTTAATGTTTCTTTGGAAGCAGATGGTGTCAATCCATATGCAGAGAAGAGATCTATTTACTTGATGTGGCCTATTTTTGTTATCAACAATAACATTTCTCCATGGTTGTCAATAAAGAAGGAGCACATAATGTTGGCAATAATTATTCCAGGTATGCGTCTACAACAATTATTTTTAATATAGTGGAATTTCACTTGTCGTATTTTGTTGCATAATGTCATATATTTTTTGTGTTTTACTATTGTGTATTATTTATATATCTTAATGGTTGTAATAATTATATATTTTATATGATCAAATCAATCAGGTAAGTACCGAGTTAATGATATGGATGTATATATCGAGCCTCTTATTGACGAACTACTAAAGCTATGGAATGACATAACTATGTATGATGTATCTAGACCGATACGACAAATGCAATTTCAATTCTATGCAATGCTTGTATGGACAATACATGAAGTCCCAAGGTTAACCCATTTTTGCTGTATGTAATTATAACGTCTACTTAAATAGTATTTAATTTTATGAAGTGGATATATTATGCATGCTTGTTTTTCAAACAATCCATTCATTTCATATAATTATAATTGACAATATTGTTAATCCATCGACTCTTTATGTAGGTCTTCAAACAAAGGAAAATATGCATGTCCAGTTTGTGGTCCTAAGATCAAATCCTATCGTTCAAAAAGTTTACGAAATGAGGTGTTTGATGAATATAGACACTTCCTTTGTAAGAATCATAGGTATCGAACTACTGATAAACATCTATTAAATGGGAAGCAATATACTGCATTAAAATCGCAGAGAATGACACCTCACCTATGGAAGTTGCAATATAATAGAAATCGTTAAGGTACATACATATCAAATTGTCTTATATCTATCATCATATATGAAATGTTTTTAATCTTTTTTTATTGCATGTTGTTTACTGTAATTGGCATTGATTTCTGTAAAATATTTATAAATCGCGATTCATGATGGCCATTGTGATCATGAAGGAATTAGTGGGCTTCCACGAGGAATGAAAAGTTATCCTAAACAATTCAGTAGGTTGTCGTACTATGAGAACCTACAAATTGCTCATCTATTTGATACAATCCATATCAGAAAGAATGTGTCTGAAACATTATGGCGAATATTGGATCTAAGGAGCGACAAAGAAAAAAATGTAAAAAATTGCAATGACATTAAGGAATCCAATCATGTAATGAAACATGTCATTCAATTACATAGAAATGGATACCAAATTAATATAAACTCACTTCCATGGTTGTTAACAGAGCAACAAAGCAATTTTGTAAAACAAGTCATACGAATAAATAAATTTCCCACCGGATTTTGTTCGAACATGAACAATATCATAACCAAGAAATGTGTTTTTGTGGGGGTGAAAACACATGATTGACATGTCTTCATGAAGGTATATATATATTGCTATATTTTTTTATTCTCGTGCATATATGATGTTGGTATTTTTTGTCTACCTTTTGAATAAAACATAGAAACAAATTTTTATATTGTTACAGTATGTTCTACCTCTATCTCTCCCAGACAACTTCGACAACAATGTCAAACAAGTTATATATGATCTTGGAAAATACATGAGGTAAGTGGTGATATATTCCATGCATAAATTGTTTGTTTAATTCATGGTAGAACTTATACTTGATATTTATTTTTTATAAATGTTCTGTAAAATAATGTTTTTTTTTGGTTAAATCTTGTGATTTGTTTGGATCACTTGTAGATGGTTGTCATCTAAATAAATCCATAAAGAATATATAAAGTATTGGAGGATAGAAATTCTGCATCTGATGTGTGAAAGGAAAAAGAATCTACCTTTGGAATTTTTCAATGCACAAGAACACTACCTCATACACCAAGTTGAGGAGATTGAATTGTGTGGACCAGTACACTCAAGGTCCATGTGGATGGTTGAGAGGAACTTGGAATTTTTTAAGGGCTTGGTTAGACAACGAGCACGTATAGAGGGTTCTATGATGGAGGGATATACGGTATACCAGAACATAATGTATATTATTGAATACCTTTCTATATTAGCATCAAAGTTCAATTTAGGTCGCATTTGTGATCCCGACTCCAATAACAATTTCGAAGGGGAGTACCTCTTTGGGAAATGTAGATCGAGGAAGGTGAAAGGTAATTATTAGCTAGTGGAGATTTGAACCAGAGTACATTTGACTGTTGTTTTTAATGTATATATCATACTTATTTCATTTTTAATATTCAATAAGCATTAATTAAAAGTGTATACATGCATGTTAAGTGAATATACATTTGTACTTATTTGTAATTTTTCTTTCATGGAGCAGTTGGCCATGAGGGACACACTTCATTTATACATAAAAAACAATATTGATTGGATGAAGATATGGATTGAATGATGTGAACAATCTGGTCATGGAATATCATGGGAAGGTGTAGCTTCATTGGTTAAAGAAACACAACGTAATGGATATACCAATCTTAGAGAAGGGGAAATCAATTTAGCATATGGTTTAAAAGATAAGAAGGAAAGCATATTAATTAGCCATAATGTTCATTTTTTCTCCTGCATAACATAAACATGCACTTAATCATGATCAATTCAGGATATAACATTTATGTGTATGGATTTTTGTAGGTAAAACATCATAAGGCCGTGTGGTGAAATGGTCGTAAATTTCACATCTTCTCTCACTTATGCAAAGGATATATGATGCATATAGTTTCTGTCTAAAGGTTAATTTTATTTTGGTGGTGAAATCAACTTCCTGAGAGAAACTAAGAGAGGTTTATCCTATCTCTGCGCTAGGGTTTTTGGCCAAGTCGTTAGGGTTTTAGGCTGACAGCTACCATTGATCCACCGGATCTAGTGCCAGATGATTGCATAACCTGTCTTGAGGCTGGGTTCAGAAGGGTCATCGACTCTCATCCACCTAGTAAACCCCATCAAAACGATTTGAGGTTTGTCAAAAGGGTGGAAATATCAGAAGTCAAGCTCTCCTCCTCTGCATCTAAATACAAAGCAATAGTCCTCTTTGAAAAGGACTCATTGGTCATTTCATTGGGCTATGGCCTCCGCCCCATTCCATCGAGATTTGGCTGAATAAAAAATGGAGATCGCTCATTCAAGGAGAGGTGCGACAAAATTTCTGCGGCCGTGTATTCTTCGTCTTCCTGTTTGGAAAAAAAGAGGATCGAGATCTCATATTCAGAAATGGGCCTTACTTCGTGGGACCTAGAGGTATGTATCTCAAGAAATAAGATCTTTGTTTTGATCCGGAAAAATACATCCCCTCCTCCGTTTTAGTTTGGGTCAAATTACCCCACCTACCATTGCATTGTTGGAATGATGAATATATTAAAGCAATTGGGAATACGTTGGGAAAATACATTAATAAATATGAACCCAAACCCCCGATGTTTTCTTGTGCATGGATATGTGTTGAGGTTGAATTGGAAAAATGCCTCCCAAAAGCAATAAATATTTTTATGGAAGGACGGAATCATCCACAGATAGTAGATTATGAGCGAATTCCTTTCAAGTGCAAGGTATGGCATGAATATGTCTATTTTGCAAAGTCCTTCCCAAAAAAACTTAACAAGCGTTTGAGGACCCCCAAAAATAAGATTGGAACGAAGTTAACAGGAGAAAGGGAGGAAAGATGAATGCAACTCAAGCTAATTCTCCAACAAAAAAAGAAGCCTACCGAAAATATATTTCAAGTCCTCTCCATAGAATAAAATGAAGCAATGGATTCCATAGCTTTGGAAAAAGAAATAAACTCCAGAAAAAGCGTAGAAGTCGAACCAATAATAATGGAAGTAGGATAGGAAGACAACTACGAATGGACATTACCCAACCAAGCTTATGTAGAAATCAGACCTGAATATTCCTTAAACTTCGGAGGATCACAAGAGCCAAGGCACATCTGGAGGACACATCATAAAGTAAAGAGGAGGAAATTGAGATGCTAGCCAAAAAGGAAGAAAACCAAACAAATTTCACTGAGAGGTGGAAACGACCAGAGAAAAAGCAAAAGGAAAACAATATAGTCTAGATCACTTGGTAATAAACTACCCTTTAGAAAAAAATGATGGAGAAGCGACAAAAGGAAATAAGGATAGAGTTCCATCTCAAACCCACAAAAAATAATGAAACTCATCTCCTGGAATTATAAAGGCCTAGGAGGGAATCAAAAGATATAAGCATTAAAAAGATTCTAACATAGTGAATCAATTTCCATCCTTGTAATCCAGGAGACCAAAATGCTGGAAGAATAAGGTATTAGGAGCCTCTGGGGGCATCCTAACTTGGGGGCATCCTAACTTGGTGGGACTCAAATCATTTCAAACTCCTCTCAACAACAGAAAGTCATCATTGGATTTTTGTGGATCTCTAGGACCTACATAGCCAAGAATTCATTTGGATAGGGAACGTCTATGGGCCGATGAACCAAGGATGCAAAGATGACTTTTGGAAACAACTGGAAAATAAAAAATATGTCAAGGTGCAGCATCTGTGCATCATTGCTGGGGATTTCAATGTCACCATCTCTCTAGTTGAAAAAAGAGGAGGTACTAAAATTAGGGATCCATACAGAGAAAGATTGGAGGACATAATGAACTCTTGGAGACTAAGAAACATAAAACCTAAGTGGGGGAAATATACATGGAGCTTAAAAGGAATAGGTCTGGGCCACATAGTTTCTAGATTGGATCGAATCCTGGTAAGTTCCTCCTTTTTGAAAAACTCTTCATTCCTGAATCCAAACTTCTCGCCTCAACAAATTCAGATCATAGACCTATTTCCTTCAGTCCTACTCCTATTGGGAATTTAGGGCCACTTCCTTTTAGATTCTCCTCTACTTGTCTAGAGAATGATGGCCTCTTTGAGGTAGTTCAAAAAACTTGGAATATTTTCATCCAGGGATCTCCAAGTTTCATCTGGGAACAAAAAATCAAGAATGTCAAAAAGGTATGAAAACTTGGCTTGCTAATTGCGATTTCAAACCTGGGAAAGAGAAAGCAAATCATATCAGAACTTTGGAAAACCTATAAGGAAAAATGGAGCTGGGAAATATTACTAGAGAGTTGTTGATTCAAGAAAAAGAAATCGAAAGGAATATTCAGCAACTCTCTTAGAGAGAAGAGGAGGAATAGCGTCTAATATCTAGAAGCCTCTGGTGAAAGGGGGAGACTTGAACACTAAGTTATTTTACACTCAGTGCAAAAAGTGACATAGGATGAAAAATATAATAGAGTCAAGCAAATAAAATGGGAAGAATATCATCGATCCTGAGGATATAAAAAAAAGAAATTAGAAGTCACTTTGAGGATGTTTATACAACAAAAGAAGAGGTTACACAGGAAGAAATGGTAGCCATGAGAAATGAGATCCCCTATCTAATAGATAAATATAATGAGTTTCTGACTCATCTAGTTACCTCAGACGAAGCCCAAAAAGTGGTATGGTCTCTACACCCAGACAAAGCATCAGGGCTTGATGGTTTTTAGATCAGTTTCTACCGAAGATGTTGTCATATCATCAAAAAATATTTCTTAAAAATGATAATATGGACAGAATCTAGGGACAATATTGGAGGTGCGACAAACTCCACCTTTCTCTCCCTTATTCTCAAGGAAAAAAATCATGATTCCATAACGCGTTTCAGACCTATTTCTCTCTACAATTCCTCCTATAAAATCCTAGCAAAGGTTATCTCCAACAAAATAAAAAAGTTCACGCCCCACTTCATCTCTGCAAATCAAGGTGGGTTGATTGATGGACACCAAATATATGATAACATAATTTTGGTTCAAGAATCCATTCATTCTAGTTAGAAATCACAAGCATCGGGTATGGAAATGAAACTAGACCTTGCAAATGCCTTCGATAGAATCAGACATGATTTCATCTTTAAAATCCTAGAAAGGTATGGTTTCTCCCCCAACTTTATAAGATGGTTAAAATCTTGCATAAGTGGTCCCTGGATAAATCCTCTAGTGAATGGCCAACCAACTTCATTTTTTCAATCTCAAATAGGGATCCCTCAAGGATGTCCAATGCCACCTTTTCTTTAAATTTTAGTCGTGGGTCACTCAATAGAAGACTTAATAGGTTGAAAGATGAAGGAAACATTCGTGGAATATCCTTTGTTAGGGGGTTTCAATCAATTAATCACGCCCTGTTCGCTGGTGATACCATTCTTCTAGGAAGCACCTCGAATCATATTGCAAGAAGACTCAAATCCTCCCTTGATATTTTCCTCAAAGCCTCAGGCAGTAGAATCAACTCAACCAAGTCCTGGTTATATGGTTGGAACAAAAACCTCAGAAACATTAGAGAGATAGCCCTTATTTTGGGAATCAAGGTAAGCCATGAATGGACCTCTTTCAACTATTTGGGAATACCCACAACTAAATGCATCCATAAACCCATATCTTGGAAACCTGTAGTCTAAAATATGAAAAATAAAGTGCAAGCCTGGGGGATGAGATGGTTCAACTTAGCTGGAAAATTAGTCCTTATAAAATCTATCCTCATATCCTATCCTATATATATAAGTGCTATGTTTCTTGCACTTAAGGTCGTCTTCAATGGTATAAGCATAGAACTCAGAAAATTCCTTTGGCAAGTTGGGAAGACTCAAGGGAAAAAGTTCCATTTGGTAAAGTGGGTCAAAATTCTGGAAGACAAAGCTAAAGGTGGGCTTGGGATTAGAGATTCAGGATTAATGAACAAAGCTTTGGGATCTAAGATGGTATGGAGACTGATCTCTACAAAGAAACAGAAAGAGGTAATAAGGAAAAATATATCAAGAAACCAAGATCAAAATGTTCGGATAGAGATTGGGATGGCTCAACTTAGTTGGCAAAGTAGTCCTTATCAAGTCCACCCTCATATCCTATCCTATATATATATAAGTGCTATGTTTATTGAGCCTAAGGTCGTCATCAATGGTATAAGCATAGAACTCAGAAAATTCCTTTGTCAAGGTAGGAAGACTCAAGGGAAAAAGTTCCATTTGGTAAAGTGGGCCAAAATTTTGGAATACAAAGCTAAAGGTGGGCTTGGGATTAGCTTTTTGAGATTAATGAACAAATCTTTGGGATCTAAGCTGTTCTGGAGACTGATGTCTAGGAAGAAACAAAAAGAGGTAATAAGGAAAAAATATATCAAGAAATGAATATCAATATGTTCAGAAAGAGATTGGGATGGTAAAGGAACCCTCATATGGAGCCTTTGCAAAATTTCTGTTGGTCTAATTAAATACAATCTCTATTGGATTCCAGGGAATGGACGAAAAAATAAATATTTGGACAGACAAGATCCTGGGGCACCCCCTATGGAATCACTGCTAAAACTGGTCAATCTCTGTAGTTAGATGCAAGAGAACAACTTTTTAAAGCTTCAGGATATCTTAGAATGGTCTGGCTCTGGTGATTGGATAAGGTGGAAGCATTTGCACCCCCCACCTCCTCTGCAGGAGGATTACACCCTCTTCAACTCCCACCTTCACAACATAGCTCCCTCAAATATAAGGAATCAAGATATAAGATCTTGGGTTCGTCATGGAGTCTACATTGTTAAATAAGGTTATAATATTTTGAAGAACAATGGCGACCGAACACAGTCCAATTTTTGGGGAAAGATTTGGAACTTTGACTCCATCCATAAAATTAACATATTATTTTGGATTTTAATGCAAGATAGAATATTGACTGCAGACAATCTAAGAAAAATAGGAATAGAAGGTCCCTCTAGATGCCCCCTTTGCAATTCCCATGAAGAATCCGCCTCTTACCTATTTTTAGCCTGCTCCTTCACTATACAAGTCTAGGAACATATTATTGGAAGCAGTGGGGGAAGTTTCAAAATACTTACGTACACCTGCGAATTGGTAAACAACTAGAGATAATTTTATCTTGGGAATATTTGTAAAAATTCATCTCTCCTTAGAATATGGAACACAATGCCAAAGAACACCTGCTGGAAAATCTGGCTCGCTAGAAGCAGACTCATTTTTTAGGGGAAGAAAGCCGACTCCCTCATGGTAGCTTTCAAATTTCTCAATATGACACATGAAAAGATGGCCTCCAAACATATCTACCTAACTAGGAAAAAAAACCTCAATGCAAAGGAAGCAAGATCGTTTCACAAATTATTAATGCATAGCCCTCCTCAAACCAAAAACACTCCAAATACTCAGCCTTGGGAGATAAAAAAAAAGCAAAGAAGAATTCCACCAATGGAGGATGAAGCAACAATGCTACACTCTCTTCTTCAATGGCATTTCGAAAGGAAATCCAGGGGAGGAAGGTGCGGGGGATTATATTTGATCCCAGAGAAACATAGTAAATACTTACGCTTGGGGACTCACACATATATACAACAATGAAGTGGAATGGCTCTCTCTTCTCCTTGGCTTGGAATTGGTATGGAAATCTAATATTTCAAATCTCATTGTCTTTGGAGACTTAAGACATGCCATTCAGCAAATGAGATCAGAATACATTCATGGCTCTGTAAACTGCAGAAGAATTTATGATCGAATTCACCGTCTAAACCATATTCCACAAGCCACCTATCTTCATATAATCAGAGATAAAAATAAATCCACCAACAAAATCGCCAATAAAGGGGTCAAGAATAAATGTGGAATGGTCTCACTCAAGGACTAAACACAGTTTCAAAAACATGTTCCATAGTTGGCATTTTTATTTTAGGCCAAGGTTGGGAGGAATTCCTCCATGGCCCTCCCGCAAGCCACCTCCCCACGATGACCGTTCGAACTCCACCGACATGTGTCCACCACCTTGTACAAGTGGCGTCCATATTCACGTGATCATCTTTAAAGCTCGTCCTTTCTGACATTTTCCTGAGGCCTTGAGTTGATCACCGACACAAAGCATGGAATATTTCAGAGCCCATTTCAGCTCAAAGCTTGGTTGTTTGGTGAGTGAAGGAGAGAAAGGAAATAGAGGCAGTCTATTTACAGACGAAACTCAGTAGTTACAGGACCTATTTGAAGGACTGGCGAGTGATGAAGCCAAGGGAATATGAGACTATTGATTCAAATTGGAACCCAGTAGACTCAGGACTCGCCATCTGCTCTCTTGTGGGCATCTTGAAACATACCTTAGAACTCAATGGCAAACTAACCAGGGAATTTGGACATTGTTGTTATCAAGTCCATTCTGAAATACATTAAAATCCATCTCTGCAGGGTTTAGGAAATGGTGGGCGTTGGTGTTCAGGAGAACAAGGATGCAACTTCTGATGTCAGATTCATAGAAAATCAAATGGGTTGTCATGAATCCAATATAGATGACAATGAACATGACCTAGAGAGATGATGGGTACTGTGGAATTCATCAAAGAAGAGATTTTGAAGATGGCCAGTATGAATCAATGTAGCCATTTCTAGGACACCCCAGACCAAGGCAACCACCCAATGGAGGAAACTTTGGTAGTGCATCCTTCTCACAGGCTTGAAGGCAAGAAAGCGTAGAAGCACTAGCTATGTCCTTTCTAGATGTATTTCTGCATTTTTGTTAACAAACAGTTTGTTAGAATTTACTCTGCAATGGGTTTGAAAGCTTTCAGGAAGCATCTCAGGAATTTTAAAATCTCTCATATAGGCATAGACTTTACATTTTTATTTTATCTTCAGAACCATCTGAAACCTTGGTTCCAACTTTGTATGCATGGCTGTGCACAACCTTTTTTTGACTCAATATAATATTTTCTCTGGTTTCTGTTTAAAAAAAAATGGTCGTAAATTTTGCATAAAAGAGTTGGATGAAATGAAGAAAACTTCTAATTGTGGGATAACTACAATCTTTGAGGTGACCAATGTTTCCTATAGAAGTGACATACATACAAAATTCTAAGAAAATCAATACTATGGGTATTTGGAAGATATTATTCAGTGTGTTTTAACTCCAATTTAGTTTTGTTCATTGTCAAATGGTATAGGTTACGATTGAATAAATGTGATCCCGATATAACTATTATTGAACATGATAATGGATTTACCATGGTTAATACAAGGTTGTTTGAGCTAGGAACGGAGCCTTATGTTTCTCCAAGCCAATGTGAACATGCATTTTACTCTGAGGTTCCAGGTAGAGGGGGTTGGACATTTACCGCGAGACACGATCCAAGGGGAAGGCCAATAAAGTATAATGTGTAGGAAGATAATGAAGAGGGTATTGAAGAAGATGATGGTGTTGAGGATGATCAACATGAGTTAGAGCATAATGTTTTAGAGGAATATGATAAAGATGATGAAGAAGAAGATGAAGGTGATGAAGATGATAAGGAAGATGACTATGTAGCATGCAATGTCCATGAAGATGATATCGACAATGACATGATGATCGAAAATGACATTGATGACGATGATGATACGATAAATCCTTACAATGTTGAATCTGGATTAGATGATATAGATGATGACTTGGATGAAGAATATGATGAAGTCCATTGAAGTGTATGAGGTTTTCCTTAATATATATGCTATAGCCGGGTTTTCACGCTAGCTACGTACAAAAGCACCTCCCTTCCATCAATGAGAAAGAAGGGTAGATTTCAATGGAGAAGAGCTACCTGCAAATAAAATTTTAGTAACACCATAAACAATAAGAAGAAACAACTAAACTAAATAAACAAAAGCGTGACAAGTATACCTTCTATTTTTCCTTGAAAATGGGCCATCGTGCCCTAACCTGGAATGGGACCGCCTCTCCACAGGCTAGCTAGTATGGAGGGTGCCTCAACGTACAGAAATGGAGATGGTGGGGCAATGGAATGATTGGAAAAATGATGTGAGTATTTTGAGAATGATGGGTTCTCAACGTACTCACGAAAATAGAATGATTGCAGAAGGAATAAGTGAATATTGTGATGGAGACCTCCACACTATTTTATAGTTTTTTCTTGTCCTTTTCTCTGTTTTAGGGTTTTGGATCCTATTTAGGTTTTAAGCCCTATTTAGGATTTTACGCCCTTTTGTGGGGTTTTAAGCCATTTTTTGTGTTTTTTATCTCTTTGTGGGGTTTTTAGCCCTTTTGTGAGCTTTTTAGCTCTTTCGTGGGTTTTTAAGCCCTTTGATGAGCTTTTTTGGCCTTTTTGTGGGTTTTTTTGGCCTTTTTTAAGAGAGAATGAAGGTAAACCATAGTTGTGGAGGTCAAAGGTAAGGAAAAATGGCAGGGAAATGATGTATGTATGTGGTTTAGACCATATAGAGTTAGGTGAGCAATATTTTGCGTTAACAAAGTTGTCTTGAGTTCATTTTAAAATGATAATTCTAAGAGTTTCTAGTCTCATTCTAGTTTGTTTTGATGACTACAAGTTAAACTAGAACTTGTCCATGTAATTTTCCAAATTTCCATCCTCTTAAGGGCATCTTGAAAATTTTATCTCTAGCACCATGTTCTTTTTATAAGTCCTAGTATTTACTTAGAAATTTTGATGTCATTTCCTCACAAATTTAAATAGAATTCCCTCCAAGCCTCTTTAAACAACATAATGTTGCATTCTTGAGGGTGGTTGGAAATAACTTTATCTTTTGAGCATATGAATATTAATCATAAATTTGGTAGAGTACATCAAAATCAAATAGGAAGGTGTATGTTTCATCATTGTCAAAACCATTGATATTAGGCATAGTTGTAGGATGGATGTTCTTCATTTACCTATTTCAACATGATATTTGATAAAAAAATCAAATGTAATAGTTACTTAATGAGTGGAAACTTCTCCATTTCCCTCTACCATGTTATATAGAGGATTCTCAAGAGCTATTTTTCCTTATGTTAATGATGCTTTGAAGTGGATGGATCCCATAGAGAATTCAAGGTCCTCAAATGGATTCTTTTGAGATCATTATTCTAGTTGGCCACTGATCAGTTCGTCAGTACCCATTAAACTTATAGCATAATGGATAAACCTAGATTTTGTTGTTGAGGCAGAAATTTCTACCATGGAACTCGGTTCAGTGGATTTCTTGTTATCTAGTCAGCATTGAATTTATTCCCTGAATTTTCTCTTGTTACCAATATTCATGCCAATTTGTTAATAGTTTGGTTGATTCCTATTGCACCATGAAATTTTCCTTCCGGTCTCTAATTTTTTTCATGCATCCTATATGATCTAATACTAATGGAGGAAACTACATATTATATTTAACAAAGTGGGGTTGTCAATTACCATAATTGATCCCCTTACTACGTGTCTTTTCATAACAAAGAAAATTATAAATTTTGAACTTCTAGCATCTCCCTAGAAAAACAACAAACATAATTTGTCAATTAATCACCATACTAATAATAGGAGTTCTGGTTATATTGATTGTATATTTGTTATGTCAACAGAAGGATCCAAATGCTTCTGAGCTGTCCTACACTATTTTTGTAGGATTCAAATTCTCAATCGCTTCTGGTTATCTACAATGCTTCTACCAAAAACAAGTAAATGAATTCTTATCCAATCTTAAACAATTACTGTGACTTAAATGATATATCCTATATATGTTATATAAACCAGCATAGATCCAAATCCTCAGCTCTATTAAGCGCCGAGAGGGATCAAATTTTTGGAGGTGTAAACCTCTTCTTAGAAGTATTGCACTTAACTATCATTTTTTGTGTGATTCAGATCAAAAGACGCATCTTTTTTATATTTAAGGTCGATATATAATATTTAATACTATTTATGACACACATATAAAATTTTATATTATTTTTTATTTTGTTAGGAAAGAACATTACAACATCTCCCCCATACATGGTTTTAGAACCATTTGCAAGGCCCTCCTAAAATCATGGGTTTTTTAGG
>LPNX010890369.1:158276-190165 GCA_001517045.1 Pseudotsuga menziesii | reverse complement strand
TAATTATGATAAAGCTAAAGCTAAAATGAGAATAAAACACTATTTAGTAAATAGTAATTTAATATTCAGAAAACTATGAAACTCAATATAATTATAAAAGAAACAATATAATTATAAAAGAAATGCAAATTAATTATTTTATGGCTTGGGTTTATCTTTACCATAATTAGTAAAGATAATTTTTTTTTAAGGAGGCGATTGTTCTTTTGGAAATTTGCTCACTCGGTGGTATCTCCACCATGATAAATGCTGGTAATATCTTTTTCTTTGCCTGATTTACATTTAATTTGCATGAATTATAATCTTGAACATGTTGGATTTGCCTTAAATAAAATCTTGAAATAACATGCCTCCGTTTTTTCTTAATTTGAAATAGCATGCATTCCGTTTTTTCTTTTTTCCTGAATGTGCCAAGTAGTAGATCTGGAAATGTGCCAAGTAATAGATCTAGTATTAGGTATTAGATACTTTACATAACTTTACAAGATCTGCCCTATATGCTTTAATTTTAATGGGCCAAAACAAATATTTACTTTTAATTAAATATACATCATAAGTAAATAGAAGTAAATATTTATAGCCTACATTTACATGAGGAATGTTATATAAAGTTACAACATCTCCCTCATAATATGAAATCATAAGTAAATAGAAGTAAATATTTATAGCCGACATATACATGAGGAACTTTACATAACTTTACAACATCTCCCTCATAATCAGATCATAAGTAAATAGAAGTAAATATTTGTATCCGACATTTACATGAGGAATGTTACATAACGTTACAACATCTCCCTCATAATATTTATAGCCCTCATTTACATGAGGAATGTTACGTAACGTTACGTTACAAGATCTCCCCCATACTGGGCTGTAGAGCCCCTCTCGGCACAATAAATACTCTTAATAGAAACAATCACATTTAATAATTGAAATTCTATTATAGCAATCTTACAAAAAACAAATACACTTCCATACTTGAAATATTCTTCATAAACATGTCAAGCCCTATATATTGTGACAATACATTCATATTATTATATTAGTATTGTTTTTCTGGTCGGCTAGGACCTTAATTGTAATTATGCCCTTTATCTGCTATATATATACCAGGAGACCCAGTTTTAGGATCATCTCATATTGTATTTTTCATTTGATACAATGTAAAAGAAGCTTTCCCCATCAAAGAGCCTTGTTATCCGTCTCTTTTTGCATTCTCAAGGCGTTGGATTACTCTTTCTTTCCAATTTTATGCTATTTTGGGAATTTGGTGCATAACATTTTGTATTAAATCCATTTTCACTATAACATTTTTTGGGGTGATGTATCAAATGGAATAATTTTTAGGATCCTAAAAAGGAATAATAAATTATATGTGGTAAACATTTCAGGTATTGGTACAATAATGTAAGGTTAAGGGTTTTTACTAGTCCAAAACTATTCTCAAAAAGGTGTTGTGCGTACAATTATTATATTTGAAGCTTGAGAGATTCAAATTGAGTGTCACCTATTGAAATAGAAGGATTATGGACCATTTCATTTGTGGTAAAAATTTTATAAGTAAAACAAGAAAATAATACATGTGTTAGTCCATACAAGTTCGCTCTACTAAAAGGGACAAAGGCAAGAAGTTTTGTGAAAGTTGACTTAAGTCTCTGTTGGCACATCAGATTTAGGTCAAAGTTGTGGTGTTGTAGAGAAGACATAGCATTATACCACATGAAAAAATTCCATACTTAGAGGGACCAAAATTTCATAGATAATTAAGGAGTAAGGCCAGCCAGCAAGACAACCTATAAACCAAGGTTTTTAAAGGATGTTGACTTATAACTTGCATAACTTTTTATTGGAATATTTGTTTTGGGTGATTCAAAATGTGTTATAAAGAGGAAATAGAGAAGAAATCAATTAAATATTGGTGGAAATGGAAAAAAGTGGATTAAATTACTATGAGCACTAAACCTCCTATAGGTTTATCCATGACATGAGATGAGCATGACGATGTGGATGTGTCCAAGATTATCAAAAGAGTAGAGAACACAAAAAATGCAATTGTAAGAAAGGTGGAAAGCATAAATATGGTAAATAAGGATGAATTCCAAACATTCAAATAGAATATACAAAATAACCTTGAAAATATGAGGTGAGAACTTATGAAGGATATAAAAGGCCTACTTAACAAAAGGTAAAATACTCAAGAAGAATATAAGTAGAACAATATGTTGAATTCATATTCACATAGGAGAAAAATCTATCATATTTAGAATAAGAGCCTTATGTACTAAACACCTAATCACTCATTACTCCAAGATCCACATAATCATGGGTTCAACTTAGGACCAAGGAAGTACTTCATTCTCGAGATTGATATGAGAAATTTTGATGGCAATGATCCAATAAGATGGGTATTACAAATGAACAAATTCTTTGCTCTGCACCAAGTGCTAACTTTACAAAAGGTAACTATTGCATCCATGTATTTAGAACATCTTTAATTTGTATGGTGACAATGGATTTATCACTATAAAAATGACTCTTTTTGCCCTTGGTCTAAATTTACGGATGAATTGATGTCACATTATGAGGATATTAAGAGAAATACCTTATTTAGTCAATTGATAAATATCAAGCAAAAAGGACCAATTATAGAGAACATTAAGCAGTTTCAGGGTTTGAATATTAGAGTGAAGAACATTCTAGAGGATAATTTGTAAAAACTCCTAATGGGCACTTTAAAGGAGAGAGTTCAACATGAGGTATGTATCTTTATTAAATTAGTGGAAAATTCTTTTAGTTAGGAAAGGAAAGTCGAAAGTAAAAATATGGCTTCTATAAGGGATACTAATAACACCCATAGAGAGGGAAATGCTTCCTCCCCAAACCTCACTCATCCCACAAGTTTGAATCCTCAACAAGTAGGGGAAAGAAGAAAAAATAAAGTATGTTTCAATTATGATAGCAAGTATAGTAAGGGGAATAAGTGCAGTGAGAATAAATTATTCTCAATAGATTGTGAAGAAGAAGAAGATCCAAAACCAAAACAATAACAAGAGGTAGATATATAATATACTACTCCAACCATATGTTCTCATGCATTAGTCGGTATTTCTACCCCTCAAATTCTCAATATAGAAGGATAAAAAAAAACTAGGGAATAATGTCGATTAATTTTAGTAGCTCCCATAAATTCATTAGTTGCAAACTAGCCAAGATCCTTAATAGCTTATATATCCAGCACTAGAATTGCAATTAATGAATGCATATAGAGGTACCATAAATTGTTCATGGAAGTGGCATATTTTTAAGGTTAAATTTAGGTAGTATTTACCATATAGTACAAACATTACAATCAAAATGGGTAGTGTTGCTATTGTACTTGGGTTCCAATGGATACAATCATTGGTAATAATGGATTTTAATTTCTAGGAACTTTTCATGATATTCTCCTTAAAATAAAAGGAAAAAAAAACTAAAATATATTCTTGGGAATCCATCTAAAGTGATAAGCTTTAATACCATGAAAACATTTATAAAAAGGGACACAATGGTTTAATTGCACAATTATTCACACTAGATGTTCAGGAATATATACCCTTTATTCATGTGGATCTCCAAGGATTTGTTGATAAGAATTCCAAGGTATTTGTAGAGATTCCTAAAGAGTGAGATTAAGAACAAGATTCAAGAAATGTTAGATGCATGCATTATTCAACCTAGACAAAGTGATTTCTCTGCACTAGTGCCGATAGTTCACAAAAAGCAAGGTTTATGGTGTATGTGTCTAGAGACGAAGTCCTTAAAGAAGAATGAAACATGAGATCTATTTGTGTTACTGAGTGGAAGGAAACCTGGAGGAAGTAGACGGGTATTCAAGAAAAAATTGAATGCAATAGGACAAATTGAGAAGTACAAGGATTGACTGGTAGAAAAAGGGTGTTCTCAAGTCGAAGGAGTTGAAATTGGTGAATTTTTCTTGCATGTTGCTAAACTAACTTCCAAAATGGTACTAATGTCCTTATCTGGAGCAATCGACCTTGGGATAGAAAATATGGATGTAAAGACAACATTTCTTCATGGTGATATTGAAGGATAAATCTATATGAAGCAACGTAAATGGTTTATAGTCGATGGAGAAAAGGAGTTGGCTTGCAAGCTCAAGAAGTCTCTCTACGGTCTAAAAAAATCACCCAGGATGTGGTATAAAATTTTTGATAAGTATATTCAGTATTTCGGATTTTTGAGAAGTCAAGCGGATCACTGTCAGTATTTGAAGAAAGTCATTGATCACTTTGTATATGTGGCTCTGTATGTTGATGACATGTTGTTGGTCGGTAATAACATGTATATGATAAAAGAGATAAAACTACACGTATCCTTGAAGTTCAACTTGAGGGTTATCAGAGCAGCAAATTTCATCCTTGTAATGGAAATCAATTGAGATCAACTAGGAAGAACACTCTGGTTAAGTCAAAGGAAATACTTTGATACAATCCTGAAACATTTCAATTGCAAGAAGGTCGACTGGTAAAGGTGCATATTCCTTTAGGAGTCAAGTTATTTGTGGAATAATGTTAATAGAAAGAATAAGAAAAGGAGTGCATGGTACATGTTTCTTATGTGAGTGTGGTACGTAGTTTGATGTATGCAATGGTATGTACACAACCTGCTATTTCTCATTTAGTGGGAGTTAGCAGGTACATGAAGACACTTGGAAAAAATGATTGGACCATAGTTAAAAGAGTGTTCATGTATCTTCATGGAATGACAAATTATGCAATATGTTATGGATGATAACATGGGAGAAATAAGGAAATCAATGTAAAGCTTTTGTTGATTCTGACAGGGCTAGAGACATTTACCATAGACTTCGAATAATGGATATGTGTTTAAGCTATTTAATGGTAGGAAGTTTTGGGACAAGTTAGCTGCACATCATCGCGGATGCTACGCAAGGTCAAAGATGCCGTGCAAGGTGGAAAATGACGCGCAAGTCAGAATTACAATATTTTATGTATTTTGGTCATATTTTGTAGTTTTGGACCGCATTATGTGGATTGTGGTCATTATTTTGTAGTTTCGGGTAAGAAGTAGTTAGGAAGTTGGTTAAGTGGAACATCAATGTAAAGGCGCAATCCTATAAGTAGATGTAGAATTGCAAGTGTTAAGTATGCTTGGACTTAGATGTAGATCTGTGTATGTCAACTGAAGAATTGTTTTGGAGAATCTATGTTTTGTTGTGAAGGTTAATATGACATGATGGAAATTGAGCATAATCATTGTGTCTTTTCCTATTTTCCTGTTTTCCTATTTTCTGCGATCCAAATGTGAATGAAATGTGTATCTGCGATATGGATTTGTGAGTGATGCGATGTTTCTCTGCTTTAAACGATGATATACTACTAGATATGTCTGCGCATCAATGTTGTGCTGTGATTCAATTATGTTATTGCGATATATTGAATGATGACATGATTATGTTAATGCATAATCTGAATGATTAGATCTGTTGAATAATGCTGCACTAAGTCAATAAGTAGACACATGGTCCTCCTCCATACTACAGAAACTTGGTTCCGTCAGCTCTTCCTTGAACATCTTAGGTGAGACTTCATCTACTCTACAGGTGTTGTTGGATGGGGTAAAACCTGTCTAGGCCAGTGCTCAGGGAGATCGCGGTGGTTTGGGTGTCGACAGAGAGCGAACCCCTGTCGACTGGTTTTGTGTCAACAAATGGTTCTGTTGTTGGGAACTTAGTGCAAAGAGGGGGGAGGACATGGTGTGGCATCCAAAGAGACTAGAAATCCAATATTGGTTTGACCAAAAGATACGGGAGATTGATGAGAAAGTGGATCAGAACCCTGGACTGACGACATATAAGTGGTTGGCAGAGTATATGCACAACAGTCCACACGAGTAGTTTTTCTCTGAATTTCCGATCATCTTGTATGAGTGGTTGGTGCAATTGACATATCAAAAGAGAAACTTCCAAGGAGGTGAACCAACTGGATCAACTCCGGAACTGATCCAGCAGTTGTAAGAGGTAGAAAACAAAGCATCAAGGGTTGTTGAAGTCTAGCTTAACAATATCTTGGAATGCTATATCACTGAGTTTGCGATCGACATAGTTAAATTCTATAGCGAATCCTAAAGGTATTTTTTCAACGGACCAAGAGGTAGGTTCCTGTTGTCTTTGCAATTGTCTATTAAGATGCTCATCTGTGAAAAAGGCATACTGAAGATGAACTATGTCGAGTAGAAACTTGGTGTGTAGAGCCTGCAGGTATCATGGATACAAGGGTTGGATGGAATGATACGGGGTAGATGGATGCAAGTTATGATAAGACTGTGAGGGAAGTCGAGGAAGGAAGTGGTCTTATGAGAGGAGGAGCAAGGTTTCAGAAAGAGAAGAGGTAGAGGACAGGAGAGAGTCCTGCTGCGACCGAGGCGCGAGGCCACGAAGGAATACCACATGGAACAAATGACCCTACAACGAAGGAGGAGACGACCAAGCTACACACGAGCCCGAGGAAAGGCTGACCCAGAGCAACATCGTACCCACACCTCCGTGCACTGTGCTGCAATCAGGAAGAAACATGAGTTTAACATTGCCATGTCCGATGTGTCAACAACACTCTAATAGTAGTGGATCAATGACAGTAGGAAGAAGGCCCATGATGGCGGGCGATGATGCGAAGTTATCCCTATTCCATGGAAACAGGACTAAGGATCCCGAGCAATAGTGGTTCTTTTGTGAAGCGGTGTGGACTATCAAACAAACTATGAATGATGAGGTAAAGAAAGGTCAATTGGAGATGGAACTTTGAGGTCATGCATTGGATTGGTTCATGAAATTTGTACAAGTTCCTACGGGGGATCCAGCAAAAACATTGGTTGAAGTTAGAAAAGGATTGATTGAAGAATTCAGAAAACAGAAATCTGAGGTGTAATAAATCACAGAACTAAAGGAGATTAAGCAGTATCCAAATGAATCTGTTTGGTATTTTGATCAAAGTTTTAAGATGCTAATGGCAAGAGTCAAATTTGAGATGAGCGATATTCAGTATAAGGAATGGTTTATCGTGGAGTTACTATCTCATATTAGACTACCGTTGATGCAACAAAACATTGCGACACAGAGCAAGACTCTGGATATTGCAATGAAGTTGGAAGCTTCACTTGTTGCTGAGAATGCAGTCGACATGACTCATATCCAGACACAGCTGGAAAACTTGACACTCCAGTTGCAAGATATCAAGAAAGGAAAAGAGCATCGTGAGGAAGTATAGTGTACTCAATGTCGCACAGAGGGACATACTAAGGATAATTGCCTGGATTTCCAAAACTACCTGTTGTCGGGAGCACCAAACCCATTAAGTTGTGGCTGTATTCCATGGTGCCACATTTGTCAAGTTTATGGGAATCGACATGAATATTGTGGATATATGTAGAAGATGGTCATGAAGCCGACAAATTTATACTGCACATTCTGTCTGTCTGTTGGGCATGAGATAAGGATTGTCTCGCATATGATCTACTCCAAGACAGAACAATGGACATGTACTATGTAAAGGGAGAGGACCATTGAACAATACATCAACTGCAACCATAGGTGGTACAACTTCCACCTCAACCATAGTTTGTAGTGCAACCGCAACCACAGATGGAGTTTGTACCATAGCTACAATTGCAGCTGCAGTTTGTACCGCAACCACAACTACAACCGCAGTTTGTGCCATAACCGCAGTATAATCAGATGTAGATGGCTCCACAAAAACCACAATATGTTCAACCATGGTATTATGTTCAGTAGCAGCTGAATCCCCCACAACATCAATTCAATCAACTCTAGTATCAACAACAAGGAGGATTCCACAGAGGATTCCAAGGAGGATGAGGTCGCGAACTAGTGAAATGTTATAATTGCGGAGTACTGGGACATTATCAGAGAGATTTCTTGCAATTACAAGTGTAGTGTATGTATTGTATCACTGTTTATCACTGTTAGAATAGTAATCAAACTCATTAGTACCTTAGTTACACTACTTAGTCAATTTTATTGCATTTTTGCATTAATACACTATGTGGTGGACTGGGGGTGCTTAGTTGGAAAAATGCCAAGTCAAATTGGGGCTTTCACACCCACATGAGCACTCCATCTCAGTAAACCAGCCACATGTGCACCATCATCATTGCTGGTGATATCCCATTCATTGAATGTGGACAGCTTGGTTGACTTGGAGCGCTGGAGGTGGATTTTGTCCATTTTTTGCTTGATTTGGTGCATTTAATCCCACCTTAAGACTCTAAACCACCCATATTTCCACACCCAGACATTCCAAGGTGTAATCATTGACCCACATCATCTCATCCATGTCCACTCAGCAATTCGTGGCTGTTTGGGCTGATTTGGGGCGTGATTGGCCCACTTAGGGGGTATTGATGCCAATTTGGCAATTTTGACTTGTACACTCACATTGGGATTCCAAATCCTCACAAAACTTTCCAAATGTATTATAAAAATGATAATAACATGTTTTAATGTTATACAATTAAAATTATCCTGGTTCTGTTTACATTTGTGTGTGTAAATTGCTTTTCAATTAATGGTTTTTGCTGGTTTTCGCACCAAATTTGAATTGTGAGTTTCACTAACGCTCCTAGATTCTCATGTGGTTCAAATTTCTCACATGGTATCAGATCCTATTGGATATTATTGAGTTGTAGACCGATTTAGAGTGATTTGAGCTATTGTTTAGAGGAATTCCAGATAAAATCGAATTGTGTTTTGCAGGACATTCGACAAAATTCATCACCAGTTGCGCAGGAAGACATGCAAGCTACCCACATATTGCTAACACCTTTCAACTTATTTGATTGGAAGGAAGAGATGGTGATTCAATTGAGAGCCAAGGGCCTCTACATAGTTACCATGGGCACTGAGGTGGAGCCAAATTCTGCTGTTGAGAAAGCCAAGTACTTCAACAGGTTGGATGAGGCATATGGATTATTGTGTCTAAGCATCTCAAAAGATTTATTGTTTCACATTGACAGTTTAACAACACCCAATGAAGTTTGGGTAAAACTAGATACATTGTTTGGGAAAACTGATGAACTACGTGGACACCAACTTGAGAATGAGCTTATCAGCTTGAGCCCAACGCACTATGACACAATCCAGGACTTCTTCACCAAGTTTAAGTCACTTGTGTTGCAGATGAAACAATGTGGCATTGAGAATAAAGAGGACTAGTTGTTTCTATCCACACTTTCGAGGTTGGGGCCAAATTTCTTAGTTTTTGTGAGCACATTTCACTTCGGCAAGTTAACACTTTGAAACTGGAAAATGCCAAGTCTGGCTAGCTTCATGGAGTCACTCACTCAAGAGAAATACAAGCCTTTGTCCAAATGGGCACCATCAAGACCAAGGATCAAGCCTTAGCCATGGGAATTTTGAATTCCTCAAAGGGGAAGCCCAAGCCCAAGAATTCAAAGCTGCCAGAGAAGAAGAAACCGGAAAAAACTAAATCCAGTGATGGAAGTTCGAATCCTTCCAAAGGGAAGGGAAAGAGAGGAAAAGAGAAGGCCAAATGCACCTATTGCTACAATGGATGGCATCTAGAGAGCTCATGCATGAAAAATACCATTGACCAGATGGTGCAACTGTTGGAGAAGAACAACATTCCAGTCCCTGACAACGCAAGGAAGAAGGATGGCACCTCTAGTGCGAATGACACCAAGGAGAAATGTCATGATTTGGTAGCAGGTACCTATAACTCTTCATATTTTGTCATTGATTTGGGATCTTCTAGGCACATGGTATCCATGAGAGATCTCTTCTCGTCCATGAGTTCAAATGCTCTCCCAATAGTTTGAATGGGGGATGATTCAGAAATCCAGACCAAGGTGATTGGGAGGATTGACTTAGAGCATGGTTACTTCAGTGATGTATTATATGTACCAGACCTTGCAACAAATTTGTTGTAATTCTATCAGATGACCCATATAGGAGAGGCAAAGAGAGTGACCTTCACTCCAGACATGGTAGATATTGCAAAAATCTCAACAGACCGAGTCATTGCAATTGGGTATGCAGACCATCATGAGAGGATGTACAAGTTTTTGAATTTCCTTCCCACTTCCAATGACCAAGCACTTCTCTCACATGCCAATGAGGTTTCCAAGCTATGGCATGAGAGGTTTGTTCATATTTACAAGTACCTCCAAGCACTACACATAGATGAAATGGTGGAAGGTCTTCCACAAATCATATCATCAAATGGAGCATGCATTGGGTGTGTAGTTGGGAAGCATCTAGAGCGAAGCTATGAGAAGGGGATGTCAAGGAGAGAACCACAACCACTTGGGTTGGTACACTTGGATCTGATTGGTCCATTTCCCACTCCATCATATGGTGGATCAAGGTATGTACTTACATTCATAGATGATTACTCTTGATTTTGTTGGGTGTACTTCCTCAAATTGAAGTCTGAGGTGTTTGAACACTTGAATATTTGGAAGGCATTGGTAGAAAATCAGAGTGGGCATAAGACTAAGGTCCTTAGGAATGATAATGGAAAGGAATATGTAAAAAAGAACCTATAGTACCTTTGTGAGGAGTGTGGCATCCAAATGCAACACTCAACTCCCTACACACCACATCAAAATGGTGTGGCTGAGAGGAAGAATAGATCTCTCAAGAAGATGGCCACTGTTGGCAGGGGTTTGGGGTAAGTGAGTTGCACAACACTGCAAAGGATGTGCAAGCTCATGCAACATCGCGCAAGTCAAAGGTAGTGTGACGGGTGGAAAACAAACTGATTTTGAATATTTTATGCATATTTTTGTATTGATTGACCTGATTTTGTGGATATAGGTCATTCGTGGTTAAATCAGTTAGGAAGTTAGTTAGAAGTGGAACTTGAATGTAAAGGTGCAAGCCTATATATAGATTAGAATTGCAATTGTAAAGGATATATGTGGAAATATACAGGAGAGATGTGTATGAGATGAGACTGAAGTGAGAGATTGAATCTGTCGTGATTTGTAAGCGACTCTGTGGATTGATCTTCTTCTCACTGTAGAGAACGATGACTGTTGTTTTGGATCTATTGCGATGAAAGTAATATTATACGATAGATATTGAGCTGAATCAATGTTGTCCTTATTTCCCTTTCATATGCTGCGATGTATTTTCCTGTCTTTATTTGCTGCGATGGTTCTGTTTTATGAATGAAGAATGTCATACTGCTGCAATGAATAGTTGAATGGTGCAATCTGTTAGATCTATGATTATAAGAATAGATCTGTGATGAATGCTGGGATATCTGATAGATGGTTCTGCTAGATTTGATATTTATGCCGATGAATTGTTGATGCCCCGATCCTCCTCCTTATTGCTGGAAACTTGGTTCCAAAAGCTCTCCCTTGAACATCTCGGGTCAGAATTCATCCGCTCTACGGGTGTTTTAGGGCAGGGTAGAACCTGTCTAGGTCGGTGCTCAGGGAGATCGTACTGGTTGGGCTTCGACGAAGTGAGAAACCTTGTCGATGAGGCTTTGTTGGTGGGTTTTCTCCAACAAATGGTTTCATTTCTAGGACCTCGTTGTGATTGAAGAGGAGGATATGTTGTGGCATTCGACAAAACTGAAGATCCAATATTGATTCGACCTAAGACTACAAGAGTTCACTGAAGCCGGGAACCAAAACCTAAAGTTGATGATAGACAAATTTTTGGAAAGATACATTCATGACGGTCCTCATGAATGGTTTTTCTATGAGTTTCCCATCATTCTCTACAAGTGGTCGGTGCGATTCACCTACAAAAAGCACAACTTCCAAGGAGGAGAGCCGACATACTGGATCCCCGAGCTAATTCAAGAACTCCACAAAATTGAAAATAAGGTGTCGCAGGATGTTGAAGTCTCGTTGGACAGTATTCTGGAAGGATACATTACTAAGTTCACGGTTGATACCAACAAGTCCTACAACGGAGCAGAACGAGAATTTTTCAATGGACCATGAGGTAGGTCTTGTTGTCTCTGCATTTGTCAATCAAGATGCTTGCTTGTGAAAAGGGCATACTAAAGATGCACCTCGAGTAGTAAAAATCTGGTGTGCAGAGGCTGTGAACACCGGGATAGAAGGGGGGTGACAAATGGAAAGATAAGGGGTAGATGGGTGTAAGTTTTGACAAGAATGTGAGGGAAGCCGAGGAAGAGAGTGGTTGTACAAGGGGAGGAGCAAGGTTCTGAGCAGAGAAGAGGTAGAGGATAGCAGATCCTGCTGCGATCAAAATGCAAGACCACAAAGGACAACCACATGGGATGAAGTGGCCCTACAATGACGAAGAGGATGAGCAAACCCAGACTACGCCCAGAGTAGCAACAAGATCAAACCCAGGTAGAAACGTGTCCACACCTCCGTGCACTACACCACCATCAGGAAAATATATGTAATCTACATCTACGTGTCCAACATGCCAAGCGACATCTAGTAGTAAAGCAACATTTGTAGGACAAAGGTCTAGGATGGCAGGAGACGATATGAAGCTACCTATGTTCCATGGAAATGGAACTGATGCCCCAGAATAGTATTGTTTCTTATGTGAGGTAGTATGGAATTCCAAACAGACTACTGATGAGGATGTAAAGAAAGGCCAGTTAGCGACCACCCTTTGGGGTTGTGCACTTGATTGGTACATGAGATTCATAAAGGTCCCGCAGGGGACTGCGACGAAGACTTTGGATGAGATTCAGAAGGGACTGCTTGAAGAATTCAAGAAACAAAAAATATGAAGCACAATACATTATAGAGCCAAAGGAAATCAAGCAATTCCCTAATGAGATGGTTTGGGACTTTGATAAGAGGTTTAAGACATTGATGGCACAGGTCAGCTTCAATATGAGTGACATCCAACATAAATAATGGTTCATTGCAGCACTGGTCCCTCATATCCGACACCGGTTATTGCAACAGAAGAACACGACGCAGAGAGAGGCTCTGGAAATTGTGATGAGGCTGGAAGCTTCACCTATTGGAGAAACTAATGTCAGCATGAACCAAATCCAAGCGTAGTAGGAAAACCTGACAATTCAACTGTAGGATATCAAGAAGGAGAAAGATGAACATGATGACTTGTGGTGCACTCGATGTCATGTGGATGGACACACAAAAGATACCTGTCCTTATTTTCAGAATTATCTACTCTCAGGAGCACCGAACCCGTTAAGTTGCGGTAGTGTGCCGTGGTGTTGCATATGTCAAGTATATGGGCATTGACATGAAGATTGTACCTACATGCAGAAAATGGTTATGAATCGAGCAATCCTATATTGTACCTTCTTCTGCTCATTTGGGCACGAGGATAAGGATTGTCAAGCTTATGATCTGCTTCAAGAGCGGACCTATGATGCATATTTTGTGAAAGGTGAAGATCCTTGCATGGTGCAGCAGCCACAGACGCAGGCGATACAACTACCACCTCAAGTTCAGTATACACCGCCAGTGACAGATGCAGTTTATTTCGTCACAACCCCAGACACAGGTTGCACCTCAGTTGTAGTTTGCGCTGAGACCGCAGTACACCCAAACCCCAATGGATTCGCCACATCTGCAGTATGTCCAAGTAGTGCACTACTTTCGGTAGTAGCCAAACCCCCCAAAACAACAAATGGTACAACCCCATTATCAGTAGCAGGTAGCTCAACCACAATATCAGCAGTAAGGAGGATATTGGGGAGGATTTGGATTCAGGGGAAGAGAAGGTTTCAGTTGTAGAGGAGGACGAGGTCGTGCATCAATATAGTGTTATAACTATGGGGGATTTTGTTAAATTTTCATATGCTAAGCTAGATCATGAGTATTTCATTTCAATTTCATAAAAAAAGCATATAAATAGGATCATTGAAAGATAGACAAGCACAACCATACAAAAGGAACACAAAGATTTATCCTGGGAAAGCCCTAAAGGGAAAAACCCAACAAAAGCTTCCTCAATATAGATTCCCCAAAAGATAAAAGGTAAAACCAAAAGGGAGATCAAAGACTGATCCTCCTCCTTCTCCAGCTACTTCTCTCTCCTCCACTAATGCGCTACACAAGTGAGAGTGTGTGTTCCAAATGAGGAGCGCCCCACTTCTATTTATATTCATCCGTTCAATTTAATAATTAAATTCGACATGTAGGCTCGAGTTAATCATGTAGGCTCGAGTTACACATGTAGGCTCAAGTAACCACACTGGGGTGCTAATGATCCACCTTTACAATTAGAGGGGAATACCTCATGACTCTTATTAGTTCTTCCGATTAGAAGCATCAGGATACAAAGTAATACAAGTGGTTCTCCCGGTAGGACCATCGGGGACCACAAAAGGATACATATAGAATATTCTTTGAAGTTACAATATTTCAACACTCCCCCTTAATGAGAAGGGTATTCTACAACAACATCAACAACAACAATAGTAGGAGAGAGATAGAGGGCATCATCAACATCATCAGGGTGTATTCTGCTTCAGCTGTGGTAAGAGAAACATTGGACTGTTTCCTGCTAAACCATGAACTCATAGCAGACCCCAAACAAAATCATCTACCCAATGTGCTTTTCCCATCTGAGATACTTCCAGCCCAATCTGCATTTGTATAGCCATACAATCTGTAGTCATGGTTTCCATCATACTATAGACCAAAGTCTATAGTCCCTTTTAGATATCCCATCACATGTTTTGCAACTATTTGGTGAACACGTCTAGGTTGAACTAGATATTGACTCAAGGTGTTCACAACAAAACAAATGTCTGGCCTGGTATTTGTTAGATACATTTAACGACCTAATAATATGTCTGTATTGAGTCACATCCACTAACTTTGATGAGTCATCAGCTAACAACTTCAAGTTGGAATCCATGGGTGTGGCCATGGCTTTGTATTCCAACATATCGAATCTTTTCAATATCTCTACTGCATACTTTCCCTAGTTGAGAAAGATTCCTTCTGAATTTTTCCATACTTCCAGACCTAGGAAATAATGTATTAACTCAAGGTCTTTCATCTAAAATTCTTCAGCGAGCTTCTTCTTGCATTCTACAGTATGTTTCTCATTCCTTGTCAGGAATAGATTATCCACATATAGTAATAGTATGACATGTTCATATTCTATAACCTTGAAGTAAAGGTTAGGATCGAATTTCGTTAGGAAACTATCTATCCTTCCATACCAGGCTCTGGGAGCTTTCTTTAGGTCATAGAGGGCCTTCTTCAACTTGTATATGTGAGTCCATATGTCTTCAACTTCAGATCCTTGTGACGACTCTATGTATACTTCTTCTTCAATCACATCATTCAGAAAATCTATTTTCACATCCATCTAGTGCAAGTCCCACTTCATCATGGATGCAAGTGCCATGATAGCTCTAATCGATGTATACCATGCTACTGGGGCAAATGTCTCTTCATAATTAATTCCCTCTTTCTGATAGAAAACCTCTAGCCACAATTCTTTCCTTTTATCTACAACATATTTTATCTTGCAAATCCATTTGGAAGATACCACATTCTTGCTTTCTAGTTTGAGTACTATATCCAAAACATCATTCTAGTATTCTTTCATCATAACATATTCCATGAGTTCGTCTTGTCAGGTCATCAACATATCCTAGTCTTCTGCATTCAACCTTGAAGGTTGGAACCCACTTTACTCTTGGTAAAGTCTCGATCCATTAGGAAGCTGTCCATCATGTCGTACCATGTCGAACTCAGATATCTTCTATAGTCACTCCCCCTGAAGTGGAGTATCATCTTCCCTCTTCATTCTGTACAGGTGGTTTTATGCTTGATATATACTTGTCAATAGAGTATGTCATGTCATAGTCTATTCTTTCTAAGGCAAATCACAAACCTTGCTTTGTACACTTGTTCTTGTAGATCCATATGGAAGATACTACGTACTTCCCTTTATGTCTCGAAACCATATCAAATACATCATTCCTCATGATCAATTTTTACTCTTTGATCATATCTTCTTTCATAGCCATGGTGGTCTTCATCCTTCGAGGTGGATCTACCGCTGTCTGAAGCTCTTTCCTTCGTCATGATGTCTCTGACCCTAGGAGCTTCAGATTCATTTTTATTGAATTGTCATCACTTGTTCTTCGGAACAATTCTCATCCTTCTTTTCTTGTAGGCGGTTGTACAGGACCTTTCCTACAATTCAAATGCACTAGTTGCATGGTTAGAACTATTTCATAAAACATATGCATAACGACAAATTATTATGCATCATGCAACTATTTAGCCAACACAACATTCATCCATATCTCACTTCTGTCATTAATGCAACCAGTCTATCATGCAGAACACATCAACTGAATATAATCAAATGTATAACAAAACAATATCATGAAATGACAATTGAATACTTATATTTTATTCGTTTCATGGGTAGACTCCTTCTTGATCATTTTCTTCATTCATGACATCATCATTTCTTATCCAAATGATAAGACGGATAAGAGGTTCTTCAAGAATTGAGTTCTTCATATTCCTCATCGCTTGAGGGATCATCTTTGAATGGTGAGAGCTTGATCTTCAATTGTTCCCATCTTCTTCTTCTCTTCTTATGAGTCAAGATTATTCTTCTTCCCAGAGTCATTTGAAAGTAATCACTTCCTTCTAGCACACATTCCTTGCATGAATGAATCCCATGATCCTGGGAGGCCATTCAAGGTGGCTATCACCACTTCTGCATTCTTCACTTCTTCTTTTACCTCTTCAATTCGTTTCTTAAGGTCATCTTCTGATGTATGTATTTCCTTCAAATAGCTTGGTCAAGGAATCAAGCATCTCTTTTGGTGTCTTTAGGGAAGACACTTGTGGTACAAGTTGATCTATGATTGAATCAGCAATGATCTTCTTGTCCTTGACCAAGTTCTTTTGGTGTAAGGCTTTGAGTCTCATCTCCCTCTGGAACTGGAACCTCTCTACTCATGTATGTGTCCAATTCATTTTTTTTCAGAGAGATCAAATACTTCCATGCTTGGAAGTTGTCAACTTCACCAAGCTTATCATCAAGCTGATGAGAACCTCAAATGGAAATAACAAAAGATTAGATCTTACCGATTTGAGGTGTCCGTCCTGTTTCCAGAGTTGGCTGATCTAGGGTTTGTCAGAGAAACCCTAATTTTAAAACCTTGTAATATTTCATATATGATTGGATAGAAATATAGATCTCTTCAAGCTAAGCTATCCAATGTACTCCTTTTTTTGAAAACTATGGAGGGAAGCTCCCGAAACAGGAAGCCCTAGTTTTCCAATTTCTCTTGCAGAAATGCCTGATACTGTTTCTGCGCTATCTCCGAAATTACTGCTCCTTTATGTCTGAAACTTTGTAATGAGGTACCCTCACATGTCTCTATTCCAAAACCATAGGTTTCATCAGAATTGGTTTCACCAATTGGGACTTACGATCATTTTCCCAAGATGACCTGTTACAGGACTGTTCAGAACAATGAAGTTGTACGGACTACCACGTGTCACTGTTTCATATTCTGAGTCTAAAACTTGGACAACAGAAAGTAAATTCTATGCCCTTTCTGGAACAGCTTCCAAAATTTCATTTGGACCTTTTTTAGCCCAAGATATAGCAATTCTCCCCAGGTGTCTTGTTTAGGGATGAATCCTGGAAGAGGCTGGAACCCTAACTTGGAGAGATCATATCTCCCCGAAGATAGTGAATCTGAGGCTTTATTTCGGAGGAAATGTACATCATGATTTTAGATTCGACCTCTACAATTTTCAGCTACTGATCCTTATCCAATACTTAGATATAGAGAATGTACCAAAACTTATCAGTTTTAGTATTTAGGGTTTTTCCAGCTCGGGGTCAAACTAGGGTTTGACTTTCTCAGAGTTTCACCCAACCAAAAATATTGATCCAGGTCTCTAAACTTTGATTTTGATGAGGAGAGAAATCCTATGCTGGGCTCACTCAAAAATTCTTCTTCTTTAGAAAGCCCTAATTTCTCGCACTAAAAATTGAAAATGCTCAGAATCGAATTCCGCTTTGACAGAAAGATGCACCCTTTAATGGAGTGTCAGCCTAGCCTTCTTTTGCTGCTTGATTGTGGAGAGAGACCCAAAAAAGTAAGAATCCCTAGCTTCTATAGCTACACAATGTCTTCTTTCAAGGTGGCTCTGATTCCATGTTAAATTTTGCATATGCTAAGCTAGATCATTAGTATTTCATTTCAATTTCATAACAAAAGCATATAAATAGGATCACTAAAAGATAGACAATAACAACCATACAAAAGTAACACAAATATTTATCCTAGGAAAACCCTAAAGGGAAAAACCCAGCAAAATCTTCCTCAATATAGATGCTCCAAAATATAAAAGGTAAAACCAAAAGGGAGATCAAAGACTGATCCTCCTCCTTCTCCAGCTACTTCTCTCTCCTCCACTAATGCGCTACACAAGTGAGAGTGTGTGTTCCAAATGAGGAGTGCCCCACTTCTATTTATATTCATCCGTTCACTTTAATAATTAAATCTGACATGTAGGCTTGAGTTAATCATGTAGGATCGAGTTACACATATAGGCTCAAGTAACCACACTGGGGTGCTAATGACCCACCTTTACAATTAGAGGGGACTACCTCATGATTCTTATTAGTTCTTCCGATTAGAATCATCGGGATACAAAGTAATACAAGTGGTTATCCCGATAGGACCATCGTGGACCACAAAAAGATACATATAAATTATTCTTCGAAGTTACAATATTTCAACAAATTTGGCCACTATCAGAGGGATTGTCCCCATTTGCAATGAGTGTACTGCATGGTGAATGATCATACTGTTGAAAATTTCCCTCAGTTAATTGTGAGATGATAGGTTGGCAATGTTCCTTTATTACAGAATCAGAATTAGTTCCAGGCCCAGAATCAAATACAGAACTAGTAGCAACTACATAATCAAGGGAAACCCCAAATTCTAGTACAAAATTAGAATATCAATCAGCACATGAACCCACCAATGAACCAGAATCCACCACCGAATCAGCCTCTGCCGCATAACCAAAATCAAGGGTCGACGGTTGCGACCATCCTAGCAGAACCGCAGACAGAGGATGTTGATGTTGGGATTGTTACTTGAGGAGGTATGATGACTAGAGAAGATCGACCATGACCACAAGTGTGACTGGCTGGCAAGAAGAAAGCATAGTTTAATATTGCGACCGAGAGAGATACCTTTTTTAAAGCTCACGAGGCGCTTGGAAGAAATCCTGGAAAGACACCTATTTTTGGCTTGCCTTCTGCTTTTGATTCTTCATTAGAAGCTAGACCATCATGATAGTATGGTACCTTACAATAGTTCTTTGAGAGTTGTTTATCCCTGCAAAAATATCCCGATGCTCTGGTTGAGATCGAGAAGTTGCTGCACCGACCAGATAGAGAATTGCAAGACTCTGCGGTAAATTCTTTGCAGAAGAAAAAGACGGGGAAATAAATGCAAATGAACATCCGAATTGGGGACTACGAAGTCGATTTAGTTATTCTAGATCTTGGGTCAGATGTGAACATCCTGATTAAATAGACATGGTAGAAGATGGGGGAATCAAAGCTTGGTTGGTCATTAGTGCAACTAATATTGGCTAATTAGGCCAAAGTTCAACCAGTCGGTCGTGTGTCAAAGTTGGTTTTAGATGTCGAAGGTATGAGGAATTGTGCTGATCTTGATGTAAATGAAGTCATTGATGGAGGGGGCTCCTATCCCGCACTGCTAGGGATTAGATGGGCCAATGACAGCATGGCCATGGTAAATTTTAAGAAGCAGTTGATGACATTTGAGAACCTGGATATCCGAGTCATTACCTTGATGGATCTAAATGAAGGAAGGAGATATATCAAAACAATCAAAGATGAAGTCGTGAGAGGATGGGATGACATTTACAATATCTCTAAGGATTACATCAATCCTACTGCCGATGGAGAACTAGGTTGGCGTAGCGCTATATCTGCGTCCTCTGATTCTAATGATGCACTAGAAAATTGGCAAAACCAAATGCATGAAGTATCACTAAGAAAGTGTGGGCTAATCACATAGTCGCTGCGCCGTGTCGTGACTGAGATCACTGAGTTGCCGATATATGAAGGACTACTGAAACTATCTGGGTTCCTCAAGGAGTTTGAAGCAAAGGTATCTAATCCTCACCGCTTGTTGGAATTAGGAGAAGCATTGAAGGCCACTACAACATGATGGTGGGTAGTTCATAAGGAGACCATTCATGAATGGGCATAGTGTCAATGGTTGATGACTGCGCATTTCGACGATATGGAGGTATATCACACTTGGAGGTATGATGGACAGAATATCCCTTGCAGTCATATGAGGGAATGCCAGACGCTGTGGGAATCACAACCCAAGGATGAGTGGATCCATGCTTTTATTCACACATTGGATGAAATGCCAAGGTCTTGGTACATATCAGCAGAGCTACGCATAGAAATCACCGCTTGGGAGGAGATGACTGTTTTCTTTTTGCATAGCTTTGACTTTACAGATATGTAACACCCCAGTTTTGACCCCATTTGCATTAAATGTATATGATGTATATAATGTAATTGATCGTGGTGTGGAGCTAAAGGCAAAAGCCCCACCATCGTTTTGGTTGTGTCATGTTTCAGCAATTGAAATCGTTGCCAATGGTATATCGTGATATACGACACATTATAGTTTTGGCATCATGTAAATATGCACTTTAATTAAAATAAACCCCAACCAACTATGTCAATGCAACCATGATGAAAAGGGCATGATTTTCCTAAGGATAAGGAGGGGGAATTATTAAAATTTGAGCCTATGGGGAAAAGCCATGTGTCAGCTGTTAAACCCCTTTGACTTACTTACCTTTCCTTGTCCCATCAGCCAGCTACCACATTAAAAATTCTGCTGTTAGTTGGGGCAGTTATTGCTAGGCAGTGGTGTGTGGTAGGACTGCCAGTCCTTTCCCAAACACACACTCCACCAGCCGATTCTCTTCACTTCACATGGGCAGGGAGGAAAAAACAACTCCGCTCTCCATTCTCCCATTCTTCCATTGTTTTTCCCATCCTCATGCAGGGACAGTGGTTCTCTTCTCCTCACGCAGAGGCTGGGGTTTTCTTCCTCATGCAGCGAGCTGGGGAGCTGTTTTCTATCATCCATGATTTTTCCTGTGAAAGAGCCATTCACGATTTTTGCGGTGGGTGTTCATTTTCCATACTGATTTTTGTGGTCTGAGTATATGTTCCCCTGTCCAGGCTAAGAGTCGGATCTCCTTTCCAACTTGGGCTGTGTATTTCCCATTGCCTCATTGTTGAGATCGGGTTTTTGTTTTTCCCATTATTTGTGGTTTGATGTGGGTTCTTTATCGTTTTGGTCTTTTGTGGATTCTTATTGGGTCATTTTGGCCACGCTAGGGCCAAGAACGACTTAGGGATCGGATTTCCCCATCCAAGCTATGAATTGCTTGTTTTGCTGCATGTATGCAGTGGTTGGTCTTCGAACTGTGTTGGAGTGGGGATGAGGGCTTGCTTTGCTTGATAAACCTGGTGTGTTTGGGAGCCACACAGACAGAGCTAGAGGGCTGGCTTTCTTCTCCACAACCCCTGAATAGCACTGGAAGGGAAGTCAGGGTCTAAGGGACTATGTAGCAGAGAAGGGACTGATTTCCTTGTGTTGGGTGTGTGTGGGTGTCCTAGAAGCCATGCTAGTTCTGGTGTAGGTGTCCTTAGCTCTTTAATGAGCTCACCAGCTTATCATTCAGCTTTTCCCAGCTCCTTGATGGCCTGATAAACCCAACTATGTTGTCTTGGCTTATTTGTGTATCCTTGGTTATGTGTAAGCCTGCTTGTTCCTTATTCCTTGGAGAACCATGCCCAGCTCGGGGGTGGCAGTGTTGCTGAGGGATTAAGGAGCACACTGGCCTATGGTTGGGTGGAACGTTGCAGCGACGTAGCTGGTTGTGGGACAATTTATTCATAAGATAAGTATTTTTGTCTATTTCATATCTACAATTATATTTACTGTTTAATGGATTACGATGAACATGTTGAATGCTTGAATATATGGATTGCTTCCGCTATATGTTAAACAATTATGCATCTCTGCATCTATTTACTTCCAAGCATTTTATTTCATTTTTATGTATGCACATGTTCATGGGGCTGGTTTCCTAGATAGCTAATGGCATGGTAGCATCCTCTTCGTCGGTCGGAGGGTCGGGGACGTTACAAGATACCAACGCAGAGGTTAACAATGCGCTACAGATCATTCAGGATGTATTCTTGAAAGTTGTCCCAGTCGCATATCTTGTGGACCCTAATGCGCATTACCGCATGCAATCGATAATGGAATGCTACAACCTATATGGCAAGACGGAAGAAGATGATGAATTGTGCAATATTAATATTCTAGAGACTGAAGGAAGTCGGGATGTCGCAACACCAGATGTACCGACGGTTCCCATGACTCAACCGCTGAAGATTAAGAAAGTTAACATTGAGATGGAGAAAAATCCAAAATTTGCCAATATTGGGGATTACTGGGATGAGGAGACTATGGCAAAGATAAAAAAAATCTAGTGCATGAGTTTCAAGACCTGTTCCCAACAAAATTCTGAGAAATAAAGGGGATATTGGGTGACCTAGGGGAAATGAAAATCCTATTAAAACCACATGCGAAACCAATGCGACAGAGGCCATACCATTTGAATCCGCGATATAAAGAATGTGTCAAGGATGAACTTGATCGGATGCTAGATGCAGGGATTATTGAGCCCATCGATGAATCATAATGGATAAGTCCTATGGTGGTCCAAGACAAGAAGATTGGGGAGGTCTGAATATGTGACGATCTAAGGAAACTGAATGATGCTTGCATGCATGACCACTTTCCGACACCATTCATGGATGAGGTTATTGAGGGAGTAGGTGGTCAAGAAATGCATTCCTTCACAAATGGATTTTCTAGGTATCACCAGATCAGAATTGCAAAGGAAGACCGCCACAAAACCACATTTGTCACCGATTGGGGTTGCTTTTAGTACACAGTAATGCCCTTTGGGATGAAGAATGTGCTTGCGGTATTCTCTTGGGTTGTTGTCGCTGCATTTAAAGATTTTATTCATAAATTTCTGCAAGTATATATGGATGACTGGATAGTCTACGGATTGATCTAGGATCACTTGGAAAACCTGCGCTTGATGCTGGAGAGGTGTCGATAGCATCAGATTGCATTGAATTCAAAGAAGTGCATCTTCTATGCACCATTTGGGATACTATTAGGTCACATCGTATGCAAACAGGGGATTTTGGGTCATCCAGCAAAGATTGTGCTCATTTTGAGCCTGCCGCCACCTACAAATACAAAGATGCTTTGTGCAACACTGGGGCATACTGGGTACTATCACAAGTTTATCCGCGATTATGCTACGATTACTGTGGCCATGGAGAAACTATTAAAGAAGGATGCCGCATTCATACGGAGCCAGGAATGTCAAAGTAGCTCTGATACATTGAATGCCAAGATGGATTCAACACCCATACTTGTGTTCCTTGATTTGACTAAGGAGTTTCATGTCCATGTTGATGCCTTGTCCATCGCGCTGGGAGTGGTACTCGCACAACCAGGAGAAGGAGATCTAGATCATCCGATTGCCTTTGCTAGAAGAAAGTTATCCTTTACGGAGAAGAATTACGTGACCACATAAAGAGAGGGGTTGGCGATGGTATATGCACTATAGAAATTCAGGCATTATCTCTTGGGCGGTCACTTCAAGATGTTCACTAACCATTCAGATTTGAAGTATCTGGTCAATAAGCCTGTGTTGGGGGTGAAGATCTGTCGCTAACTACTTCTCTTTCAGGAATTTGATTTCGAAATAATTGTGAAACCAGGACACCTGAATGCTGGTCCTGATCATCTGTCCCGCATTGAGATAGGTGAAGAGCCCACCAATGTTGATGATGGCTTTTCGGATGCATAACTGTTTCGAGTTGATATCGCAGATGACCCTTATGTACCGATAATTCAGTTCTTAACAACTGGATTTGAACCGGAGGATATGACTACCAGTCAAAAGAAGCAGTTGGTAGTGAAGGCTTCGGATTTGCAGCTGATTGCGGGACATTTATACAAGCTTGGATCTAATGATATCCTATGATGGCGTGTTCTACCTCATGAACAAGGGAAAATTCTGGAAGAAGCACATACAAGAGTTGTGGGTGGAAATTATGGAGGAAGGGATATCGTGCGTAAGGTACTATGCGTTGGGCTATGGTGGCCTACATTGCATAATGATGCTACAGACTATGCACATAGCTGCGATGTCTGTCAACGTGTCAGGAAACCATCGAGACGAGATGAGATGCCGCTTGTATCGTAGGTAAGTTTACAACCTTTTGATAAATGGGTGGTGGACTTTGTGTGTCCAATGAACCCACTTGGGAAGCGAACTGGTGCACGCTACATCATCACAGTAACAGACTATCTGACAAGGTGGGCAGAGGCCGCACCAGTTGTGGATTGCACCCCTGTGAAAGTAGCAAAGTTCATCTTTGAAAACATCATGACGTGGTTCGGATGCCCTAGGGTATTGATGAGCGATCAGGGTAGCCAGTTTATCAACCGCACAGTAAAAGCACTGACAGAGGAGTTGTAGGTGTAGCATAAGAAAAGCACCCCATATCATCCACAGGAAAATGGAATTGTAGAAGCATTCAACAAAATCTTGGAAACCGTGCTGACGAAGGTATGTAATAATAAATGGGATGACTGGGATTTAAAGGTCCCTACGGTACTGTGGGCGTATCGCACCACTTGCAAGAGGCTCACAGGGCAGACGCTGTTAAAACTGGTATATGGGCAAGAGGTGGTTATGCCTATGGAGTACATTGTTCCTAGTCTATGCATTGCCACAATAACTTGTATGGGAAATGAATAGGAACTTGAGGAGCGAGCAATTTAGTTACTTCAACTAGAAGAGGACCGCTTCATCACGGGCTTCCAGCAGCGTGTCGAGAAGGATAGACAGAAGCCATGGCATGGTCACCACATTAAAAACAAACAATTTTCCCAAGGAGATTTTGTGCTATTATACGATAGCAAGTTCATAAAGCATCCAATTAAGTTACAAATTCACTGGTTAGGCCCATATCTTGTTCATTCAATTACTTCTGGGGGTGCAGTTCAGTTGGAGCAGTTAGATGGAGCGATGCTACCAAAGTTCATGAATGGTAGTCGCTTGAAGCCCTGTAGGATAGGGGTGGAAGGGTGCATTGCCTAAAAAAAAAAATAGTGGGGGCCGTATTCGGTTAAAGGGTAGGTGATTCAATAGAGAATAGCCAGTTAGCCATGGAAAATGGTTGTGCCGAAGCAAGGCGGTGCGACAGACAAAAGGTTGTGCATCAACAAGAGGCTACATTGAGGGAAGATGGTTGTGACAAGGTGGTTTGCTGGACCAAGGTTGTGCAACAGACAAAAGGTTGCGTGTCAGCAGGAGGCTATGCTGAGGTAAGAGGGATGCGACAACGTGGTACGCTGGACGAAGGTTGTGCGACATGTAAAGATGGCATGTCCGCAGGAGGATACGCTAAGAAGATAGGGCTGTGACATGAAAAAGGGACAGGGTTGCACGACAGGCGGTCACCCAGAATAGACAGAGTGGCTTGCAGTGTACAGGAGACTCCCTGACGGTGAACGGATGTCATGTCAATACTTAATAATGACTGTCAAAGAAGGAAACAACGACATGGATGACATCATAAGTTAATGATTGAAAATCTGGAAGGCAGGGTGGCATAATCAACGACGTATTTACCACACACATGAAGGATCCAGTCATAATGATGCACCCGAGTGAGTCATGATGGCATCTCATTCAAATTTGGTGTTATAAGTTGAGAACTGGTAGCTGTATGAACCCCATTAGGAAGTGCTGCACTGAGAAAAGTTACATAAGAGTTGGGTTGGGTTGTTGAAGGAAGCTCTACTGCATAAGGCAGTGGTGGTTGAAGGGGCAATGCAGACCTCCTTGGATACAGGGAAACCTATGAGTGAGAATGTTGTCTCAGCAGAAATTGATGAACAAATTGTGAGTATGTGGGTTAGTTTGGCTGAGATAGAAGTCTCTAGCGAAGTCATCCTTGGATATGTTTCTCTCAATTGGTCTGAGGTACTGATGAAGACACCCATGAGGAATCCGGATGGGACTGAAATTCCTATTGCATTTGACTAAGTCTGCAAGAACAAGGAATCAGGTCCTTCAAGCAGCGCCGAATGAGCCCGGAAGGACCAAGTGGACAGATGTGGGATGTGCCTAACTGCAAGGAAGGACCAAGTGGTCAGATGCAGGGATCCAAACTAGGCTGACAACCATTTTTTTTTAAGGATGAAAACAAATGGAGAATGATGTAGTATTCATAGAAGCTGGAGCACGATGGCATTGCCAATTACATAAGTCTAGAAGTTTGCTTTAATCCATTGTAGTTGACATTAAAGGAAGCATTTGAGGCCAAACTGTGAGTCAACAAATCTAGAAACAGTCACACATTGATGCATATGTGACAGTTTCTGCTCTTCAGGATCGAGGAAGACATCATGGCCAGCTGACGTGGTTCGAGGACGAGCAACAAAACTGTGTTGGGGGCCTGTTGGTAGGGGGTTGGGGTAAGTGAGTTGCGTAGCATCGCAGAGGCTGCACAAGCTCACGCGACATCGCGCAAGTCAAAGGTAGCGATACGGGAGGAAAACAAATCGCTTTTGAATATTTTATGCATATTTTTGTATTGATTGACCACATTTGTGGATATAGGTCATTAGTGGTTAAATCAGTTAGGAAGTTAGTTAGAAGTGGACCTTGATTGTAAAGGCGCAAGCCTATATATATATTATTATAATTGCAATTGTAAAGGATATATGTGGAAATATATAGGAGAGATGTGTATGAGATGAGACTTGTTATCACTTCAGGAAACTCCTCTAGGTTATAGCTTGAGGATGACTGGTAACTTACAATGTTTTTGGGGTTTTCTAAAATGGATCAAGTCAGGTGACCTATATGACCTTCCACTCTCAAGACATGCATGAAACTCAATCAGGTACAAGGCTTTTGGTTACCACTGTTCAGAGGTTGACAATATGGTGCAGGGATTTAGAACTCAGCATGCTGGAAGATTCATACATAAAACATATACATATAAATGGCTAAATCATGATGAGGAAAGCACTTATAATTCAAATCACATCAACATTCCAATAGGGTTACAACTATTAGACATTAATTAACTTGAATATAACCTGAATAACACATTCAAGCATAAGCACATAAAAGACATAAATGGAAGCTGAACAAATGATAACAAAAGAGCTTATATTAGGTCATGAGCAAAATGAGAAGCTTGACAATAGCAATGGTATACAAGTTCCTGAAGTCGAACCCTTTCAATAAAATAAGTCTTAGGCTTTATAGCCTTTACAAAAATACTCAGATCCTAAAAACATGGATCTGATTTAACAAAAATAAACAAAATAATTGTTTTTTGCAAGATTAGGTTAAAAAACCCTAATTAACTACTAGTCTAACTAATTGTAGAATTAGTTCATTGTATGAACCTTCAGATAACTAAGGTAACTGCTGGAAATCACTACCACTGGCCCTCTATTGGTTAAGTCACTGTTTCACTTTTACAACTAAGTGTTGGTGGCCTTTTCTCCCTTGTCATAGTAAAACTGAAGCACAACTTCCATGATTTTTTCTTTAGCGTCCTTCTTCTTCAGACTTTGTCCCTGAGCCATCCATGTTCACCCAAAACTGGTCCGGCGTGTCAAAATTTAATTTTATGCCTCTGTCTACTTTCGGTGGTTAAGAGGCCAAAATATCGGAACCGCTAGTTGCTGAAAGCAGGGCTTTCGGTGGCTAATGAACTGCCTCAGCGTCTGCCTAAGCCAACGAAAGCCCTGTTCTTAAAAAATTCTTGGGCCACCCCCAAAACTGTTCTGCCAAGTTTTTCTGCTCAGTTTTCTTCTTCAACAAGCTTTGTATTAGAAGGGTTAATAACAGTCTGGTTGGCTTCTAGAGGCTGAAGGCTAATTGCAACTTCAGCTAGGGTTTCCATGTGAGGTGGATGCTAGGATTTTGCTTTACCTCCTTCAGCTGCAGTCTCTAAAGCCTAATCATCCTATACAATCTAGTATTGTCTTTTAGGTACCTTGTATTTAGTCTCTTTAAGAAAATATACCTTTCTCTCTACTCTAGGTAAGATTTATGCAACAAATTGTTCCTACTGGTCAATGTAGCATTATTCCTCTTTACCTCTCTGACAAAAAATTCCATCTCATATATTTGCCTCAGCAACTAATTTAACTTTTGAGTCTTGGGCTTGCTAGAGGAATCCTTCTCTGTTGGTTCATCTTGCTCCTTAGGTGTAGGTGATGGTAGTTCTTCAGTCACTACTACAATCTGCAAAACTAGGTCTGCACCTTCTTCTTGTTCCTCTTCTAAATCTGAGTAGGGCAGGTTCAAAATGTTCTCACTGTGTGTTGCAACTTCCTATCCCTTCTCACTGAAATCCAAGTTCCTTTTGACCTTCTTGGCTTTGGAAGAGGAGGGAGGCTGTTTTGCTGCTGCTGGGGATATAACCCTTCTCTTTCTTCTCCCAATCCTTGGTGTGCTGGAATTTTTGGCAGGAGACTTCCCCTTTTCTTTTGGCTGAAGGCCTGTTTTAAATCCATTCCAAAACAATAAATAAGGCCATGCCATATTCCTCCTTTTCAGCAACTCTTGGATCAACAGTTGGATAAGGCCATGATGAGACAGCCTTCCAGCAATCTTGGTTGGCTGAGCCTTCACTTGGTGTGCCATTTTTCCCAAACTCCTTCTTTCACATGTTATGTAGACCACAATGCCCTTTGTTATCACTCAGAATTGTACCCAGGTTGTAGGGGGCACACTCCGAGGTAACAACAAAACCACTTTAGGAAGATATTGATATTTCTCTCCCAGAGAGGGATCTCTCAACACAAATCTTACAAAATCAAATGATAAACAATATTTAAGCATTCATTCATTTGGCTGAAACCAATCACATATCCATTGGGCATGGAGTCATATACAGGTAAAAGATCATAAAGATACATACACGAGAACTATCAAAGGCAATATAATCACATCATTACAGTCATTAAGTTTGATCTGGGTGAAAAGGAAGAGATGAGAAAACAGTCCATCAATACAGAGTGTCTAAGACGAATTCCATATCAATTTTAGATGAAAAATCGTATAATATCTGAAATAATGAATAGAGCATAAACATATGAATTCTACTCATTCAACACTGCATTCCAGATACGAAAGAAGAACAAAATGGAGTGTTACACAAAGGAAATAACAAGCACATAAAGGAAATGGCACAGACTGCAATGTCAATGACACATGAATCTCTGATAGGAAACTTCTCATGCATTCACTTTATTACTCAAAACAGATATGTCTTTCCAAACCAGCAACTCTCTTGATGGGATCCAACCCCCATCTCATCAAAATACACCAATATATAGATTAAACAATAAGTCTGCTCTCAGCAGATCAATAACAGAATGACCAGCGTAAATTAGAGTTTGTAACTAATTTCCTACACCACTAGGAAGTTTTTACAATTCCATTCCTAACTGATCATAGAGTATCACATCAACTGAGTAACAAACTCGGCCACACAGCTCCACGTCCCCGCTTCATCAACTCTTTGGTATATGCCACCTGTTCCCTACTGAGAAAGATTAAGCTTTGTTTTCCCCAGCCGCTCTACAGCCCTCCATTGCTCGACACTTGGGGTGTCGCTTTCCATCATCTCCCGGATGGCTACCTCGAGTTCCATGTAGGCTTTGTAGGACTTCTTAGGCAACCTGGTTCTGATAGCCGTGAACTTCTGCAGGACTTTGAAATCTTCAGTTAGCACGTCCACAATGGTTTGTCCAGACAGGCTCTTCTCTAACTCATTAAACTTTGAATGGTCCATACGAGCCCTGACAATCAGATTATTATAATGTTCCTGCGAGAGAATTCGACCCTTCTCGTTCTAGAAGCATGGCAACCCGTCTTCGATCAGCCCTTCAAACTCCCTTTTGAACCTGTTGACCTGTACCATTAATTCTTCGGATTTATCCTGAACAATCTTCATTAACTGGTGCTTGTGAATAATTTTCTTTGCTGACAGGACTATTGAGACTCTGTCCTTTATACCCAAGTCATGCAATTTTTGGTATGTTAATGAATTCAGGAAATTCAGGGTATTTTGGGCTGTAGTGAGAGGCCTCTTCGCCATGTGTTCGTTTACCACTTTTAATCTTTGCTGAGCTGCATCTATTAATCCACACAAATCATCAATGTAAATAAGGTAGTGCCTGAACTTAGTGACCTCAATACTTATGCTGTCCCAAATGATATGTTTCGCCCCTTGAAGGGGGCCCTTCCCAATACATTTTTCTTTCAATTCCTCAACCTTCTGTTGTAATTGGCTCTTGTCCTGTAAAAGCTGCATTCTGCTTTCATTCACCTTGGTTAACTCGGTTTTCACATTTTCGTTCTCTGCCTGCAATTCTTTAATGGTCTCCTCCTTCAAACTGACTTGGGACATAGACTCCAACAAGTCGTCTGCAGAACAATCAGCTAAGGGTTTATGGATATCTACAATACATAAGTCATCACCGGTAGGGGTTTGGCTTATTAGTTCATCCATAATCTCTTTCTCTGCAGTCTGATCTTTTTTCATTACTGATATTTGGAAGAATAGTTCTTCCCTTTCGGCATTCCACTTATCTTTGTCCTCTTGTAACTCCCCAGCCCTCCCTTTGTACTCCATCATCTCCTGATAGAGCTTGTCTTTCTCCTCCTGGAGGGCTAGCAATTCACTTGACTGGACATGTTTTGAGCCTGGCATCTTCAACTTCTTCTTCAGAACTTGCAGGGCATTATCTTTTTCTTCTAACAATCTCTTCACAGCCTGGGTGTTGTCTGAACTGGCGATGTCTGCCTGCAGTTTCTTTACCTGAACAACATTTTCCTTATTCTCCACTTTCTCGTGTCTCACTTGGATTTCTAACTTGTCAACCAACGCCTCCAATTTGCTGATCTTCATCATAGCCTGCAGCAGGTCCGAATAAAGAATGTCGCTTGTTTGCTTATGTAATTGTATCTTGTCTGGAGTACTTATCTTATCCAGACGGATCTCTATTTCAGACATTCTTTTATCGTTCCCTATAGCCATCTTGAAAGTATTCTTCTCCGCGTCTCTAGCCGAGACTAGAGACGTTTTAGAACTCTGCAGGTTCCTTACCCTTGGAAGCAAATTTCTTGTTTCTTCCAGGTATTGCTTCCTCTTCTCTAGGTAGCTCGTCTTGAGCTCTTCTTTTGATTTGAACAGGGAACCGGATTCTAAACTGTTACTATCATCTTCTGAACCTTTAAAGGAAAACTGACTAACCTGTACTGTCTTCAGGGGAACCAAAGCAGCCTTTTTGGAAACTCCGGACACCCCTTCATCCACGATCTCACTTCCTTTGAGCAGCTTCACCTTCTTATGGGATGTTTGCTCATCTACTTCCATATTCTCTGCTTCGGCCAAACTTCTCTTGGCAGCAACACTGACACCTTCTGTGATCTGGATCTCTGAATGAGATGCAGGATTTTCCTCTGTTTCAGCATGGGACTCGTCAGCGAATGTGAGCAAATTAGCTATCTCAGATAATCCTTGTACGGCCTGATGTTCGAACGGCTTGTTTCTGTTTGCCTGTTTTTTTAACGAAATCACCTGGTATAGATCATAATTCATATTTACATATTTAACAAAATCC
>LPNX010890369.1:12763-152932 GCA_001517045.1 Pseudotsuga menziesii | reverse complement strand
CGTACTTCTCCTGTTCTCCAGGTTTCTCTCGTAATGCAGCTTCTAAATCAGGTGGGGCAATATCGTTAAAAAATATGGAAGATCCCAAATCAGTGTCAACAACATATATATGATGGACTTCGGGCTTATCCTGACTGCTAACCACATATGGAGTTCTTTTCTCGCTATACAGCCTTCTGCTCCCATCAGGGACTGGGATGGTAGCGTATGACATGTCCATCTGCAAGCTACCTTTCAATTTGGAAGTCCAAGATCTTGATAGCAATACCCCAAATTTGGGCGGGATGTCTGCCACTACTACATCCATGACTATGGTCTTAGAAGGGAGTTTGTTAAGGGTTACCACCATGTCCTTAATTAGTCCCAGGCATTTTACCTTCTTGGAATCAAAAGAGTACAGATCTTTATAGGGCCTTGTTACCTCTAATCCTAGACTCTCTACCACTCCTTTGGGCATCAGATTATGCGACGCCCCGGAGTCTAACATAGCATTGTGGACCACTTTGTCGAGCACCTTCAGGCTTAGGTAGAAGGGAGGCACCTCTTCGCCCTCTAAATTTTCAGCTTTTGATCCAAATGATATAACAGGATTATCATCACTCACATTTAAAATGTCAGACTGCCCTTCACCTTGGTCTTTGACCATTTTTGAAATAGTATCTCTGTATTCAGTGCTTCTCAATAACTCATTAAATGGAACAAAGAGCTTCAGTTTAGACAGCTCATTTTGCAGGTTAAAACCAGCACTAATCTTTTCTACCTCAACCAGAGTCGCCTTTTTTATTACTTTATCCTGTTGTACATCATTTTCAACTTCTTTGTTCATAGAAGTTTCTTTCTGTTGCCCCTTTCCCTTTTCTGCATTCGCAGAACTAGAGGAAGGCTGAGCTGGATTCGCCTTCCCCTTATTTATAGGGACATCTCTATTTCTCAGCCGCATTTTCCTTTGAACATCATCCATTGCATGTAAGTAACCCCTCTGATATGACTCATTTTCGAATTCTTCATTTGCATCTTCCTGTGCAAACATATTATGTTCTTCTTCAGTGAGATATATCTCTGAGTCTTGTTCCCCGAACAGGTGGATCTCATTTTCTGGTGGGTCTTCTTCATCGCCAACAAAATTTTCAGGGAAAGGTGGGCGGACGGGTTGTTCTTCTTGGTGTGCTTCCAAATAGATGATATCTCCCAACTCCTGCCTGAGATCAGGTCCTCCCTTCTTCATCCTGTTGAATGCCACTCTTGGGTACCTGCAAAAATAAGTTTAAGTTTTGTATGACAGTGTTTTAGGAGGTTGCTTCTCACAGATGGATTTTTGGTGGAGAGAAATGCTCAATTCGAGGGTGGGGTGTACTGAATATTTGGCACTGATTATGAGGGCTTTATCCTTCATTATTGAGGCTGAGGTCAGAGGGTGATGTCTTTAGTTTATCTTTTTGAGACCCCTTGCCCAACAATGATGTCAAAATTAGTCTGGATACTCGTTGGGCCTTTCTGTAGCTCTGTGGATAGGTTGAGGGAGAAAGAGGGTTTCATCACCTCAATCATCATTAGTTTCACATAACGACCTTATTACTCATTCCCTCAAGCAGTTACGCACCCTCATGTCCTTTCGGTGGTTTATCACGTCTTGTAATGATTGTTGCTTGGCTAACGGGGTCTGATTTGACCGATTTCTAATTGTTTCCATTTTTACCTTTTTGGTGGTTAACAGTCTTCGAGAGTTTTTCTGCTAGCTTCTGAAACAATGGATTTCAGTGGCTAATGAAATGATATCCCTTTCGCCTAAGCCACCGAAACCGTTTACCCCATGTCGCGGTAAAACTCAGGTTTTAGCGGATAGTGGTATCCCCGAAAAACCCTTTTAACTACCAAAAACCCATCCTTCCAGTGGATAATGAAATGTCAGAGCTTTCTCCTAAGCCATCGAAAGCACTTTTTCCCCAATGCCTTTTTGCCTGCTTTCGACGGTTAACGCCCTTCTGGAAATGTTTAGTAAGCTGTCGAAAGCAACACTTTTTGGTGGCTAATGAGATGTCAGAAGTCTCGCCTAAGCCACTGAAAGTGCCTTTACCAATTTCACTCTCTATCCACTTTCGGTGGTTAAAACCCCTCTTGGCCTGTTCACTAAGCTACCGAAAGCAACACTTTTCAATGACTAATGAGTCATCTGAAGTCTTACCTAAGTCCCCGAAAGTGTTTTTACCATTTACTCGCTCAAGCGCGCTTTCAGTGGTTTACTTTTATCCTGCATTAAACTGTTAGCTGCCGAAACAAAGCCTTTTAGTGGCTAATGAGATATTAAGAACCTCGCCTAAGCCACCGAAAGCTAAAATTTACAATTTCTTCAACCATAGCACAAACAGAGACCTTCAATTTGTTAGTCATCTTTAAATCTTTCATTACATGACTTGAATTCTTCATACTACCAATTTTTTTTTATTTTGGGAGATAAAATCTGGCTCCTACTTGGGGATGGGAACCTCCCTGTGAGGTCCCAAGAACCTCAGATAGAAATGCCTTTCCCTGAAGACAACTGAAAACTTAACACTATCATTTACTATTCCATTGGGCATGGAGTTTATTATGTAAGCAAAAACAACCTACTAACTACTAATTTACAATAACAATGCCTTAGAGCCTCAAATAAAGTAAAGTTTCCAAAAACGCCCATTCACTGGGCCATCAAACACCTCTTCCCCTTCCAGATTCTGCAATTTGAAGGTGTTATTTTTCTAAGCCTGAGCTATCACAAAAGGGCCAATCCAGAAAGAGTCAAACTTTCCATGTTTACCCTTTTTCTGTTTGACAACATCCCACTTGAGGACCCAATATCCAACCTGAAAGTTGTCTACTTTTTTTCTTTTGTCAAACATGACCTTTATCTTCTATTGATGGGCTCCTGATTTTCCTATCACTTGTTCCCTGACTTGCTGCAACTCCACCAAATCCATCATCCTCCTCACCATATTATTTGGTTCATCTTCTTCTTCCTGAAAGAATTTTGCCACTGGAAGAATGAGCTGAATAGGGAAAATGGCCTCAGTACCATAAACTAATTTTAATGGAGAAGTCCCGATAGATCTTTTGTTTGTTACCCTATCAGCCCATAAAACAAACTTAAGCTTAGAATCCCAACTTTTATGATTTGTCTCCAATAGTTTTCTGATGATCCTGACTAGGCTTTTGTTGGATGACTTAGCCAGGCCATTTCCTTGAGGATAATAGGATGTGGAATGCACCACCTGAATGCCCATTGACTCACACATTTTCACCAATGCCCTGGCTTTGAATGCTGGTGCATTATCAGTCACTAACCTTGCTGGGAAGCCAAACTTGCTAAAGATTTTTCATATAAAAACTTCATGATGACCTGATGAGTAGCGTTCCTGGTGGGTACTGCCTCTATCCATTTGGTAAAGTAGTCTGTGGCTACTAGGATCCATTTATGCTTCCCGCTGGAAGACGGATTTATTTCTCCTATGAAATCCGGACCCCATTGCTGGAAAGTCCCATTCACTACAATAGGCCTAAGGGGAAAGGATTTGAGCTGCTGCTTCCCTATAAATCTTTGGCATTGATCACAGGCCCTTACAAAAGTACATACATCAGCAAAAAGGACTGGCCAATAGTACCCTGCCCTTAGGATCTTGTGGGATGTGGTCTTCTAATAATGATGCCCCGCACATGTGCTAGAATGATAGTGATGCACGACCTGATCTGATTCTTCTTTATCTAGACATCTCAATAAAACCCTAGACAGATCTTTCCAGTATAGCAGTTTATCAACTATGTAGAATTTAACAGATTTTAATTTAAGAGCTCGCGCTTGATTAGGAGTGAGACCAAGAGGAACTTCTAATTTCTATAGAAAATGAATAGTACCTAAGTACCACTCACATGAAGACAGGTTTTCAGCCATTGGTTGAATTTCATTCTAATCTTGAACTCCCTCTGCTGCTACTACAGTTTGCAATTTTGCTGAATTGACACAAGTGAAGTTTATCCCCATTAGTTCACAATTTTCTTTAGCCATGAGTTTGGCCAGACCTAGTCCTTTTACTAGCTTAGTGGGATTCACCTCTATATCAAACTCAATGAGCTTGGCAATCCACTTAACTCTCTTTCCATCAATGTCAGGATGAGTCAAAACATCCTTCACAACAGCAAAAGGGACATAGGCAAGAACTTTTGTATGGAGAATATAAATCCTGAAGGTCTTTAATGACTTTATGAGAGCATAAGCCTATTTCTCAATTGGATCATACTTCAACTCAGCATCTCTCAAGGTTTTGCTGAAGAATGCAATCGGATGATTAAGACCCTCATCATCTTTTTGTAACAACACAACTGCCACTATGTCATAGGATGCAAAGGAGAAAATATAAAAACTCTTGGTATAGTCCGGACTAATCAGGGTTGGGGATTCCATGATAGCCTTCTTGATGTCTTCGAATGAGCTTCTTTCCTGGTCAGTCCATTTTATTTCTAGATCCTTTTTCAGCATGGCTGTTATGTGCTTTACCAGCATAGAGAAATTAGGGATGAACCTCTTGACAAAGTTTATCTTACCCAAAAAGGACTGAAAATCCATTTTTGACCTCGGTATGGACAACTTCTGGATTGCTTCCACTCTTACTGGATCAATCTTTACACCTTCAACTGAGATTATGTGACCTAGGAGTTTCCCCTCACTGAGTGTAATCTGGGACTTCTTAGGGTTGAGTGATATTCCAAACCTCCTGCACTTTAGAAATACTCTCCTCAAATGCTGCAAATGGTCATGATGGCCGTGAGAGTAAACAGTTAGATCATCCAAGTATATACGCAAAAATTTATCTTTGAACCCTGCAAAATATAGGTCCATGGCTCTGTGAAAAGTACCCCCAGCATTCATCAACCCAAATGGCATTTTAGCATACATGAAAGTGCCCCAAGGGGTGGTAAAAGCAGTCTTCTCTTGGTCATCAGGGTGCACATCAACTTGGTTGTATCCAGAGAAGCCATTAAGGAATGACATGACACTAGCCCCTGAGACTCTTTGTAACAGGTGTTCCATCTTGGGTAGTGGATAGTTGTCCTTTTTGGAGCATTTATTCAGGTTTCTAAAATGCACACACAACCTGATTTCCCCATTCTTTTTCCTTACCACTACTAGGTTTGCAATCCACTTGGAATACTTGAGGGGGATTATGATTTTGGATTTGAGGAGCTTATGGATTTCTTTTTCAATTATAGGTAGCAGGAGAGGACTGATGGATCTTAGCTTCTTTTTGAAAGGGATGGTGTCCTTCTCCAAAGGAATCCCGTGATGGATGATATTGGTGTCATAGGTTTTCAGGTCATTGTACTCCTAGGCAAATATATCAGAAAATTCTTTTATCAGACTGCAAAATTTGGACCTCTGATCAGCAGTCAACTTAGTGGATAGATTTATTTGTTTTGGATGGCTTTGGCTACCTATGTTTTTCTCCTGGATAGCAAGGTCTTTCTCCTTTTTTGCAGGCTTGAAAGGGATGTCATTATGATCAAAAAGCTCTTCCAGAGGTACCATACCCCGAGGTATATAATTGCTGGGTAATTGGACAATATTTTGATCAGCTAATTTATCTTTCAACTTGAGCTGTTGGGATTCCTCCATGTTTAGGTTTTCTTGATCTATATGTATATCAGAGAATTCATCTACTAGCTGAAGGAATTTACTAAGCTCATTATCATTCTTAAACACCTTCCAAAATTTGACATTATCTGGTAGGGAAGGTCTGTACTTCACCTAAACATCGTAGCTGAGCTTAGGAGGTAAAGGAGGACCAAATAGACTTGTAGAGACAACTAGGGAATCAGCTAGGTGATTCAAAACCCTAGGTATATATGACAGTTAAAAAAACATAAAGGAGTCTTTGGGTTTCCATACCTCGTCCCTGTAGGCCTTTAGTCTGACATTTTTTGCCTGAAAAGTGTTGTTGACCTGCTGTATAATAAGGTCTGCATCTCCAAAAATTCTCATGCACATGATCCCCATCTCCTTGGAAGCTTTAACTCCTAGGAGCAAGGCTTCATATTCTGCTATATTGTGAGTGGTTTTAAAATCAAGCTTATAAGACAGATGAATATTTTCCTTGGATGGAGAGATCAATACTACACCTGCACCTGCTGAGCTTTGAGTGCTAGCTCCATCAAAATACATGTTCCAGACTGCTGTGGTCACTTCTTCGGGATTCTGACAGGTGGGCTTAGTAATCTGGACTGATGTTTGCTGAGAATCATCTATTTGCATAATTCATGACCCAAAATCAATGTCTATTGCATAGATAGGGTGGTTTACTGAATTCCTTTCATTGTTTATGATGTAGGCAAGCTGATTCTCTCTGTAAAGCCTCTTGGTCTCCCCTCCAAACATGGGGATTGTGGCATATGTAAGGTCCATCTAAAGGGTGCCACCTAGGCTTTTGCTCCATGATCAAGACAACGAGAGACCAAATTTGGGAGGGATATCAGCCACTACGATGTCCATCATGATGCTTTTTGAAGGTAGTTGAGTTAGGTTCACAACAAGGTCTTTGATGAGGCCCAAGCACTTGACCTTTCTGGAGTCAAAGGAGAATAAATCATGGTAGGGATTTGTAATGCTGAGACTAAGCTCATCCATCACAGCCTTTGGCATTAGGTTATGGGAAGCTCCTGAATCCAGTAGATATTTATGAAGGACTTTATCATCGATATTCAAGGATATATAGAAAGGTGGGCATGAGTTCTTTAGGTATTTGATCATAGGGCCTAGGGTTACAACAGGCTTATCATCTTGTAGATTTACAAAGTCAGTATCAATATGCATCTTTGGCTGAAGAGAATTCAATATGGAAGATTTGAATGCATCATTTTTCATTAGGTCGATTAATGGGAAAGGAATCTTCAATTTCTGAATCTCTGACTCAAGGTTGAAAGAATAATGCAACCTATCAAGAAACCTTACCTCATGTACTGGATCTTTGAGTTGGACATGGTCAGGGCTTGATGAAGGTGCTGGTTTTTGCAATGGTTTGGAAATGATAGCCATTTTATTTGGTAAAACAACAGCCTTTCTAGCTAGTGCAACAGGCTGTTTGACAGGAACAACATTCTTCTTAAGAGGAGCAACTAGCCTGGACCTCATATTATACCCCCCTTGACTATCAGCTTGATATACTGCTTCTTCATTGATATACTCATCAACTAGGGCTTCCTCGTATTCTGCCTATGTTAGAAAAGAATAGTGAACCTCATCTTCCATGCAGTGGATGTGTTCTTCAGCCTCTCCTTCTTCCTCAATGAATTCTTGCTCTTCTTCTAATACAACATTCTGAAATAGAGCTCTAATTCTCTGATCTTCCCCTTGATTGCTTTCCCTTCTGAGGATATGAACTGGGGGGTTTCCTCTTCTATAAGGGATAAAATGGAACAAAATCACTTGGCCCTTTACCCCTCATAGGTATCTATCCTCAGTCCTTTAAATTAGACATTTCAGCAGTTAGGTTATCTAACAGTTTGGTCATTTTGTCAATCTTTTTCTCTGATGAAGAAGCCCCAATAGGGTCTGCTGGCTGTTTCTTCCTGTCTATCTTTCCTTTGACCTTTTGAGATGCCACAATGTTTGATTCTACCTCTAGGGAAACATCCTGCATGAGTGATAAGGAGACAGACCTCCTTTCTCTGAGAAGCAGGCAGAAATCAGTCAAAGGCATTTGCATAAGTTATCCTGGCTGAGGTATCAGTGGGCTTGATTTCAGTGGGGATCTTGTTGTACATATTGTTGAATCTCTTGGTGAAGTTGGAGGCAGACTCCCCATTTTCTCTCTTCAAGTTGTTGAAATCTATGATATAATAGAGGTGGTCTCTCCTCTCTCCCCAATGTTTTAGAAAGATGTCATCTAGGGATTCAATGCGTGCAACTGATCTAGCAGGCAGTTCTTTGAACCATTTCCTAGCCTCACTATCTAGGCTTTGTACAAAAACCCTAGTCCACACATCTTCCTGTTCTATATTAATGTCCTCAGCATAACTGTAAAATGTCGATAGATGTTATTCAGCTGTGAAATCTCCCTCTCCTGTGAATTTAGGCATGTACTTGAGGTAGTCTCCAGTGGGCATGGCCGAGAGAGGGTTAGGAAAATTTAGGGGGGCATACCTAGCTACCAGGATCCTTTCCATTTTGGTCAATTGAGGGGCAGCCATATTGGAAATGGGTATGGAAAGGGTGGAGGAAGGTAGTACTAATGTAGGTAGTAGCCGAGAAGGTGGTGGTAAACTTATCCCAGTGGAGTCACCAGGGATTGGATCTTCACAAGCAGTAGTGCTTGAAGATGCCCAAACCCTAATTTTTTTTGCTTTATTTATAAATTCCTGAGAATTAAGTGTTTCAGCAGAAGAAATAATAGCAGAAATATTTCTTGAAATACCTGATGTAGCTTCCTTTGCAACATTGCTGGTCTACCTTAGTGAAGCCCTAACTCTTCTCAGAATCTCTTCTGGATCTAAAACCGGTGTTGCTGGTGGCCTTTGAGGGTTTGCTCTGGTACTTGGTCTTCTTAAAGCTACCTTATTTCAATGGAGTCGCTAGATATATGATTAAAACCAGAATAGTGTCCAAGATTTGTCTATCATCAAAGCATGGATCTATGTCGTCTCCTAGGGAAGCTGAGCTTCAGTCTCCTCTCCCCAGCAACGACGACAATTTGTTATCACTCCAGGAAACTCCTCTAGGTTGCAGCTCGTGGATTCCTGGTAACTTACAATTTTTTTGGGGTTTTCTAAAATGGATGAAGTCAGGTAACCTATATGACCTTCCACTCTCAAGACATGCATGAAACTTAATCAGGTACAAGGATTTTAGTTACCATTGTTCAGAGGTTGACAATATGGTGCAGGGATGGAGAACTCATCATGCTGGCACATTCATACATAAAACAGATACATATAAATGGATAAATCATGATAAGGAAAGCACTTATAATTCAAATCACATCAACATGCCAATAGGGTGACAACTATCAGACATTAATTAACTTGAATATAACCTGAATAACACATTCAAGCATAAGCACATAAAAGACAGAAATGGAAGCTGAACAAATGATAACAAAATAGCTTATATTAGGTCATGAGAAAAATGAGAAGCTTGACAATAGAAATGGTCTACAAGTCCCCGAAGTCAAACCCTTTCAATAAAATAAGTCTTAGGATTTATAGCCTTTACAAAAATACTCAGATCCTGAAAACTTGGATCTGATTTAACAAAAATAAACAAAATAATTGTTTTTTGCAAAATTAGGTTAAAAAACCCTAATTAACTACTATTCTAACTAACTGTAGAATTAGTTCACTGTATGAACCTTTAGATAACTAAGGTAACTGTTGGAAATCACCGCCATTGGCCCTCTACTGGTTAAGTCACTGTTTCACTTTGACAACTAAGTGTTGGTGTCCTTTTCTCCCCTTATGTCATAGTAAAACTGAAGCAGGCCTTCCATGATTTTTTCTTCAATGTCCTTCATCTTCAGACTTTGTCCCTGAGCCATCCATGTTTTCCCAAAACTAGTCCTGCATGTCAAAATTTAATTTTATGCCTCTATTTGCTTTCGGTGGTTAAGAGGCCAAAATATCAGAACCGCTAGCTATCAAAAGTGGGGCTTTCGGTGGCTAATGAACTGCCTCAGCATCCGCCTAAGCCACTGAAAGCCATGTTCTTCAAAAATTCTTGGGCCACCTCCAAAACTGTTCTGTCAGGTTTTTCTGCTCAGCTTTCTTCTTCAGTAGGCTCTGTTTTAGGAGGGTTAATAATATCCTGGCTAGGTTCTGGAGGCTGAAGGCTAACTGCAGCTTCAACTAGGGTTTCCAACGTGAGGTGGCTGCTAGGGTTTTGCTTTTCCTCCTTCAGCTGCAGCCTCTGAAGCCTAATAATCCTATACAATCTAGTATTGTCTTTTAGGTACCTTGTATTCAGTCTCTTTAAGAAAATATACCTTTCTCTCTGCTCTAGGTAAGATTTATGCAGCATCTTGTTCCTACTAGTCAATGTAGCATTATTCCTCTTTACCTCTCTGACAAAAAATTCCATCTCATATACTTGCCTCAGCAACTAATTTATCTTTTGAGTCTTGGGCTTGCTAGAGGAAACCTTCTCTGCTGGTTCATCTTGCTCCTTAGGTGTAGGTGATGGTAGTTCTTCAGTCATTGCCACAATCTGCAAAGCTAGGTCTGCACCTTCTTCTTGTTCCTCTTCTGAATATGAGTAGGGCAGGTTCAAAATGTTCTCACTGTGTGTTGCAACTTCCTTGACCTTCTCACTAAAATCCAAGTTCCTTTTGACCATCTTGGCTTTGGAAGAGGAGGGAGGTTGTTCTGTTGCTACTGGGGATATAGCCCTTCTCTTTCTTCTCCCACTCCTTGGTATGCTGGATTTTTTGGCAGGAGACTTCCCCTTTTCTTCTAGCTGAAGGCTTGTTTCAAATCCATTCCAAAACAAGAAATAAGGCCATGCCATATTCCTCCTTTTTAGCAACTCTTGGATCAACAGTTGGATAAGGCCATGGTGAGACAGCCTGCAAACAATCTTGGTTGGCTGAGCCTTCACCTGGTGTGCCATTTTTCCCAAACTCCTTCCTTCACATGTTATGTAGACCACAATGGCCTTCAGCAGTTGCTGCCACCTCTCTTCTAACTAGGAGGATGGTACACTCTTCTTCCACACCACTCCTCTATGCTTAGGCTTTAGGTAAGACCTTAACTCTACATCCTTTGGTATGGTGGTTTCGAACCACTTTTCTCCTGTGCCAGGGAGTTCAGTCACTTCAGTAATTAGGGTTTCATCTATGTGGAATTCCTCTTTGCTTATGACTACCTTGGAGCCATCAAATGAGAGAGCAAATTCCTTAGCCATCTGCTGATGTGAACCTTGTATCTTCTCACAAAACCTATAGTAACCAACATCCTGGAAAAGTTTACAGACCTCTGGCTGTGCTTCCAAATAGCTGATATCTCCCAACTCCTGCATGAGAGCAGGTCCTCCCTTCTTCATCTTGCCGAATTCCACTATTGGGTACCTACAAAAATAAGTTTAAGGTATGTATGATGGTGTTTTAGCAGGCTGCTTCTCATAGATGGATTTCTGGTGGAGAGAAATACTCAATTCGAGGGTGGGGTGTATTGAAGATTTGGTACTGATTATGAGGGATTTATCCTTCATGATTGAGGCTGAGGTTAGAGGGTGATGTCTTCAGTTTATCTTTTTGAGACCCCTTGCCCAACAATGATGTCAAAATAAGTCTGGATACTTGTTGGGCCTTTCTGTAGCTCTGTGGATAGGTGGAGGGAGAAAGAGGGTTTCATCACCTCAGTCATCATTAGTTTCACATAACGACCTTATCATTGATTCCCTCAAGTATTTACGTAGCCTCATATCCTTTTCGTGGTTTATCACGCCTTGTAATGATCACTGCTTGGCTGACGGGTTTGATTTGACCAATTTCTAACCATTTCCATTTTTACCTTTTCGGTGGTTAACAGTCTTCAAGAGTTTGTCTGCTAGCCGCCGAAATGATGGCTTTCGGTGGCTAATGAAATGATATCCATTTCTCCTAAGCCACTGAAACCGTTTACCCCATGTCGCAGTGAAACTAAGCTTTCAGTGGATAGTGGTATCCCCGAAAAACCCTTTTAACTGTTGAAAACCCGTCCTTTCGGAGGCTAATGAAATGTCAGAGCTTTCACCTAAGCCATCGAAAGCGCTTTTTCCCCGATGCATTTTTTCCTGATTTCGGTGGTTAACTCCCTTCCAAAAATGTTTAATAAGCTACTGAAAGCAACACTTTTCAGTGGCTAATGAGATGTCAAAAGTCTCACCTAAGCCATTGAAAGTGCCTTTACCAATGTCGCTCTCTGTTCGCTTTCGGTGATTAAAACCCCTCTTGGACTGTTCACTAAGCTGCTGAAAGCAACACTTTTCAGTGGCTAATGAGTTGTTTGAAGTCTCTCCTAAGCCACTGAAAGTGTTTTTACCATTTACTTGCTCGGTTCCGCTTTTGGTGGTTTACTTTTATCCTGCGTTAAACCATTAGCTGCCGAAACAAAGCCTTTCAGTGGCTAATGAGATATTAAGAACCCTGTCTAAGCCACCAAAAGCTAAAATTTACAATTTCTTCAACCATAGCACAAACAGAGACCTTCAATTTGTTAGTCATCTTTAAATCTTTCATTACATGACTTGAATTATTCATATTACCAAGAAAATTTATTTTGGGAGATAACAAGACTAAAGTGAGAGATTGAATCTGTCGTGATTTGTAAGTGACTCTGTGGATTGATCTTCTTCTTGTTGTAGAGAAATATGACTGTTGGTTTGGATCTATTGCGATTAAAGTAATATGATATGAGGGATATTGAGCTGAACCACTATTGTCCTTGTTTCCATTTCATATGCTACGATGTCTTTTCTTGTCTTTATTTGGTGCGATGGTTCTGTTTTATGAATGAAGAAGGCCATACTGCTGCGATGAATAGTTGAATGATGAAATCTATTAGAATTGTGATTAGAAGAATAGATCTGTGATGAATGCTGTGATATCTGATAGATGGTTTTGCTAGATATGATGGTTATGCCGATGAATCATTGATGCCCCGATCCTCCTCCTTACTGCCGGAAACTTGGTTTCGACAGCTCTCCCTCGAACATATCGGGTGAGACTTCATCCACTCTGCGGGTGTTTTCGGGAAGGGTAGAACCTATCTGGGCCGGTGCTCAGGGAGATTACTCTTGTTGGGCATCGACGGAGTGAGAACCCCTATCTACGAGGCTTTGTTGGTGGGTTTTCTCCAACAACCACTTGCATGATAGAAACAAAGGAACTAAGTCCCAAGCTATGGGGTAAGGCCATTAGTTTTGCTGCACACATACAAAATAGAGCCTTCCACAAATTAGTAAAAGGAAAGACACCTTACGAGGCATGGTTTGGCCAAAATCCAAATGTCTCAAATTTCAGGATTTTTGAAACTAGAGCATGGGCTAGAATCCCTTCTGTAAAGAGGAAGGCCTTGCAGCCACAAAGAAAGGAGTGCATTATGGTTGGGTATGGTGAGGATACTAAAGGATACAAACTCTTTGACACTTCCTCTTGCAATACATTTGTTGAAAGAAGTGTGAAATTCAAAGAAGAGCTAATTCCTGATTTCGAGCTTTCACCAGGGGAATGCTCCTCTCCTCAACCATTCGAAGATGTAAGTGATGATACATACTCTATTTTTTCTAATATGTCTGATATAAATATGGATGGATATGATATTACTGTATATGACTCACCATCAAGGCCCAAGTGGGCTGAAAAAATCATTCAAGCTGCAGGGGAATTGGGAGGTAATCCCCATGAGCCTAGGAAGACTAGATCACAAACTAGTAATGCTTCCTTTGCAAGTGATAGTGGTATTTATGAGCACTGTTATATGTTTATTATGTCTGATCCTCAGAAATATCAGCAAGCTTGTAATGACCCAAGATGGAAATCAGCAATGGAAGATGAATTTCAGTCCCTCTAAGAGAACAATACATGGGAATTGGTTCCCCTTCCTCCCAAGAGTAAGCTTGTCCAATGCAAGTGGGTCTTTCGAACCAAACTTGTTGCTGATGGTTAAGATCTGAAACATAAGGCAATATTAGTTTCTAAGTTCTATTCTCAGGTCCATGGTGTTGATTACACGGAGACCTTTGCACCGGTTGCAAAGATGGACTCCATAAGACTAGTTCTTGCAATGGCAGCTAGTAAGGGTTGGCAAGTTCACCACATGGATGTTAAAAGTGCATTCTTGAATGGTGAGCTATAGGAAGAGATATATATTCAGAAAACTAAAGGTTTCCAAGAGGATCCTTCATTGGTATGTAGGTTGAAGAAATCATTGTATGGACTCAAGGAAGCCCCCAGGGCTTGGTATGCAAAAATGGATGCTTTTTTGCTCTCTATTGGTTTCAGTAGATGCAAATCAGACCCTAATGTGTATTTTTAGAAACATGATGTTATTTTGTAGGTTATTTTTCTTTGTGTTCATGACCTTATCATTACAGGTAGCTGCACCAATTCAATTGGTTCAATTAAGTCATCTTTGCATAGTGAATTTGCCATGATCGACCTAGGATTGCTAAGGCAATTTTTGGGCTTGGAAATTGAGCAAAGTGAAAGGGGCATAAAGATGAGTCAACCATAGTATGCTTCAGACCTACTAAATAATTTTAATATGGCTGAGTGTAAGGAAGCCAAGTCTCACTTTCTTTCTAGCATCAAAATGTATGAATTTGGCAATTCTCCATTGGTAGATATTACACTCTACATGCAGCTAGTGGGAAAATTGCTCTATCTCACACACAAAAGACCTGATTTGTCTTATGCTATAAGTGTTGTAGCAAGACATATGTACTAGACACATGAGCTCCATTGGAGGGCAGCAAAAAGAAATCTTCAGTATATCTAGGGTACAAAGAATTTCGGGGTGCACTACTCAGCTAGTTCCTCACTTCAACTAGATGGATTTTCTGATTTAGATTGGGATGGAGATCCCACTGATAGGAAGTCAACTTCAGGTTTTGTATTTATGCTTGCTGAAGGTCCCATTTTTTGGTCAAGTAAGAAACATGACACCATTTCACTTTCATCAGTAGAGGCCGAGTACAGGGCAGCAGCCAATGCTGCTACACAGTGTGTTTGGTTGCAAGGAATTCTTCAGGAATTTGGTGTCACAATTGGTTCTCCAACCATCATTTGGGTGGAAAATCAAAGTGCCATCAAAATATCTATTGATCCAGTTCATAGGTAAAGGAGAAATCACATTGAGATCCATATGCACTACATCCGGGGCTTAGTGCATGACATGGTGATTTCACTGCAGTATTGCCCATCCACCGAGAAAACTATCGACATTTTCACCAAGGTTTTCACAGAGAAGACCTTCACTTACCTGTGATATTTGCTTGGGGTGAGTGAAGGATGGTGATTTTCTGCTATTTGTTGCAGGTTTTAGCCCCATGTCCATTCTTGAGGGAAGGTTTTGTCCCATGTGGTTTTCCTTCTTTTCCTCAGTTTATATGGGTAGATAAAATTTCTGAATTATGTAATTGAGGTGACTTGAGCCATTTTTTCCAAGGCCTGTTATATTTTTATTATTTAATCAATATGATCTGGGATCTTATCTAAGAGAATAACATGCACATCAATAATCACAAGAGATAAGAGACACAAAGAGTTTTCCTCGGGGAAACCATAAAGGAGAAAACCCGACAACTTCCTCAAAGATAGAATGAGCACCAATGGAAAAAGTAAAACCAAAAAAACACAAAGATGATCTTTGACAGCTGATCTCTCTCTCACTTGTGCGAGCTCCTCCTCTCTCACTCATGCGCTACAGTTGAGTGAGTGTGTGTCTCAATTAGAGAGGTTCACTCTCTATTTATACTAGTTTCCGACTTAACAATTACTTGCCAAGTCTGACTTCTCTAGGAGAGTCTAATAACCCTAGTGCCCCTCAACTATGGGGAATTTTCCCCTGACTTACAAAGGAGGATTAATCTCTATGACTTTACATGACTTGATTACATTCATTATTCTCCCGATAGGAACATCGGGGACCAATGAAATACAATATATAAAATATACAAGTGAATACATTCTGAAGTTACAAATACATCAACACTCCCTCTTGACTAGGAAGGTATTCTCTTGACATAATTCATCAACACAAGTCTTCGTCACTGGTTCATTCATCAAAGCTGGATCATTATCAAAGCTGAATCATCACTGGATCATCATCAAAGCTGGATCATCATTGCTTCCGCCATCTCGAGCAAATGGTGCTATCTCTCAATTCTTCTCGTCATAGGAATTTCTACAGAGAAAACCCTTTTTCATGCTGGTTGTAGGCCTAGCCTCCATGTAGGTCTTCATCAATAGAGCCAACCCTTTTTGATGCTGGATGTATTTCCTTACTCTTCAAAGGAATTCTCCTACATATCTAGTCCTTTTTCATACTGGATGCAACACCTTGCCTCTCACAAGGATTTCCACTATAGAGCCAACCCTTTTTCATGTTGGATGTACCTCTATAGAGCCTACCCTTTTTCATGATGGATGTATTTCTACAGAGCCAACCCTTTTTCATGCTGGATGTACCTCTACAAAGCCATCCCTTTTTCATGCTGGATGTAGTTCTACAGAGCCAACCCTTTTTCATGATGGATGTACTTCTACAGAGCTAGCCCTTTTTCATGCTGGATGTAGGTCTATAGAGCCAGCCCTTTTTCATGCTGGATGTACCTCTACAGAGCCATCCCTTTTTCATGATGGATGTAGTTCTACAGAGCCAACCCTTTTTCATGCTGGATGTAGGCCTTTCCCTCTGCAAGGTCTTCCTCTACAGAGCCAACCTTTTTTCATGCTAGATGTAGTTCTACATAGCCAACCCTTTTTCATGCTGGATGTAGGTCTTAACACTTATATCTAACCATGGGAAGAACCAATCCTGCCACCATGTCAGAAAGGCATAGCACTTACATCTGACCATGGGAGGAACGAATCCTACTGCCATGTCAGAAAGGCACAACACTTACTTCTGACCATGGGAGGAACCAATCCTAGCACCATGTCAGGAAGGCTCATGAAATCATCACTTCCCCTTGGAAGGAACCTTGATTTGGAGAACACCAAGCTTCTCCCTAAAGTACTCAAACTTCACTCTGGCCATTTCTAGCATAGAATCACATCAGGGCTAATTACTTCCAAGGATAACCTGCAAGCTTCTCCAGGACTGATTACATCCAAGGAAAACCTACAGGACTGTTTACGTCTGAGAAACCTACGAGCTTCGCCAGGATTTTATGCTCAGATAAATTGTCTCACCGACTATGATAGAACTCCCTCTTTCAAGAGATCTCGACCTGGATCACATACTGGAGCTTCATTGCTCCTTTCTGCATCATACAAAAATGCAAGTCATATAAATAAAATCAAATAGCAGTTTTCAAAAGAAACATACTACCTCCCAAACATCCAAACAAGTGGCAACATATTTTGCCTTGGATGTACTCAACGCAATGCAGAACTGCTTCTTGCTAAACCAAGAGATCACTTCTAATCTCATACTGAAGCAACACCCCAAAGTGATCTTCCTATCAATGGCACTATCTTCCCAATCCAAATCTACATAACCCTCTAGGTTAATCTTCTGATTCGCTTCATACTTGAGCCCATAATCAACTGTACCCTTTAGGTACCTAAGCGCATGCTTTGAAACCATAAGGTGAACATGTCTTGGATCCATCAGGAACTAGCTCAATGTGTTCACAACAAAGAAAATATTTGTCTCGTATTCATCAGGTACATTAATGACCCAATCATCTGACGATACATCGTAGCATCAACTGTCTCTGATGAAGCATCACTCAATAGCTTCAGGTTCGATGCCATAGATGTGGTCATGGCCTTGCAGTCCATCATCCTAAACCTCTTCAGGATATCCACTGCATACTTCCCTTGTCCTAGGGAGATTCCATCCGCATTCAGCCACACCTCCATGCCTAGAAAGTAGTGCATCATATCCAAGTCCTTCATCTTGAACTCGGCAACAAGTGTCATTCTTGAAACTTTAATGAGTTCCTCTTTTCTATCAGGAACAAGTCATCGACATATAACAGGAGCACCACTGGTCTTTCGCCTTCAACCTTGAAGTAACGATTGGAATCCTTTTTACTCTCAGTAAATCCTAGAGCCATGTCCATCATGTCATACCATGTCGAACCTCAAGATATTCTGCAGTCCCTCCCTCTAAAGTGGAGCATCATTCTCCCTCTGCCCTTCGTACTCTATGTATTGAATCATTATGTACTGGAGTGACAAGTAGCTTCCTCTACTACTAATAGTCTATGTATCCATCTAGGGTCACTGGATACCAAGATCCTCTATCTTGAACCTTTTTCAAAAGTTCTTCTCGCACCCATCCGTGAGTTTGTCATCCTTTATAGGATTTCTTATTCAACCTTGTAGCAAAGGTTAAGATATTCATCACTCTAGGTGATATTCAAGCTCCTCATGTATGTGTTATCCCATGGGTGTCTTATGGGCTCATACAAGGCCTTCTTTAATTTGCACACATGAGTCTACCTGTCATGTGTCTTAACTTCTAGTGGCTGCAAATGTCTCTTCGTAGTCTATGCCTTCTTTCCATGAGAAGCCTTGTGCTATGAATCTTGCCTTGTATCCCATGATGTTTCCATCTATTGCATGATGGAACTTACAAATACCGCATCCTAGACATCATTCTTCTTGAACTGGTACTCTCCTTCCCTTTCTTCTTGGCTATTTCTTCATAGCTGGAAGGTTCTGCATCAATGGTGTCGCTCAACAGTGTCACATAACTGCATTGTGTCAGAGACCTCTTCTTTCTTTGAAAGTATCGTCATATTATTCTTCATTTTGGATAATTTCTTGAACTGTCGTGTTGAGGCCTGGAAAATCGCAGGCAACAACAGTTAGGGATTCTTCCCAGTAAACGTTCCCAACTAGCTCGTTACTGTTTGGTATGGGGAATCCATCCGTTTCGCGGTCCGGCTACCGTATGTCAAGTAACCAAAATTAAGGGTTTTACCGGTTACGACCCGGTCCACCGTGTATCTTTTTAGTTTTTTAGTTTTAGGTATGAGATGCAAGTGCCTATCTAAAATGCAGATTGATAGAGAATACGAGGAGCGGTCACAATGTGATGCACAAGTTCTTACCTCTCGTCTTAACTCTCTCGCATCTAAATCACACACAACAAGAAAACTAAAACTAGCTAACTAAACTATCCCTGGGGAGCGAGATTATCATTTAATGAGTAATGTATTACTGTTCATGCATTAAGAAAAATCACAGGTAGCTGTTCTTTATTTCAAAACACATAAACATGAATAGATAGATGAACAACAAGATAACTCATTGTTTATGAAAATCATTCATTACTCATAGTGGAAATTCCATAAAATAAACTAAAGAGCATTCATACAAGAACATAGGTTCAACAAGCTAGAACTATCTCACAGTTAATGGACAAAAGCTGAAAACGAAATAGTTCCCCTTTAACAACATCCATTGCACAACATTTGAACATTCCACCAAAGCTTTCTCCAACAGGCAAAATTGTAATTATATATTGCAAAAGTAAATAGTTCTTCTTACAACATGTTCTCACAAGTCTAACTGGGAAAAAGTCCCCTCTTCCCTCTAACTTTCCTATATTTATACAAAAACAACAAAACCTTTGGGTTGCCCCACCGGGTGACCTTTGGGCTCCCCCAACCGTTTTAATTGCACAGTTTTGTCATTTTGTGAGTGCTCATGATTCATACAAGAGTTACATTTCAAATTTATGATTTAAAAGCATTTTTATGGAAAAGGGACCAGCTTGGTAACTGCCGAACTTTTCCAAGCCTGGGTCTTTGCCTCTATTTATTTTGCTCAGTAATCCATTGGTCTCTTGCTAGATACTGTTGAGCTTAGATCTGACTTTCTTCTTCTTTTCTCTATTTCTGCTTTTTCATTTTTCTTTTGTTCAGCTAGCTCCCTTCTGCTTTGTCCTTTAGATACGTCTTCTCTATAGCAGCAATCAAACTGTCATGAATAACCAGTCATTAGATCACTTAGCATTTGACAAAGTAACATGAATTGCATCAGTACATGCATTTTTTTAAATGAACTATAAACAAATTTAAAGCATGAAAAGACACAGAAAAGAGAACCCTGCACGCTGGGCCTAAAAATCCTCTAAATCCACGGTCCAAACTAAAAAAAAAACAAGCCTGAAAACAGACTCCGTATCTCAATCTCGGCCGCATCTGGACCAATTCGACATCCTCTGATGGAAGCATGAAAAAGGACAAAGTAACCACCACTCCTCAATACACCAAAACCCCTAAACTGCACTCTTCATCACTGAAACTTTGACTCGACCAGTACCCATGGGAAAACTCCACCATCCCATAAAATAGAGTAACGACACAACAAAAAACTCGGTGGAAAAACTCTACCAACAATCGAAAACAATAGACACTAAGCACTCGGCAGATAATCCACTTCGACGGGTAGAAAAACTATAGCAATCGGATGATCAGTTCACTGAGGAGCCACAACGATAGGTGCCACATGGACTAAGGGTTTCGCAATAATAGAAAACAATCGGCGAAAATAAAAACATCGGCAAAAAAATCCAACAACCATGTCGGACGGTTAGTCCGGTCCGGAGCCGTAACGACGGGATTCAAATAGACTACGGTTTCCGCAAAACACAAAACCATCGGCGATCAGAACAACCAAAGACTAATCCCTCGATCAAAAGTCCAACACAGTTCCAATAGTGAAAAGAGCAAAATCATTTTAAAAGAAAACCACGGAATCGGCAAAAATAACGGCTTCCATCTAAGTGCTCACAATCTGCCATCCGAAACGGCGGCCACACAAAGGACTTATGCTCCAACGGTGATGAGATGAAAAATGACGATATGAATATAAAACAAAAAATGATCGGCGGAAAACAAGGCTTTGGATCAGGCCATTCATTATTGAGCTTCCGCAACGGTGGCTGCATAGAAAACTATGGCCCCGATTCACAGTTCGATAAGCTTCCGATAGCGAAAAATGAAATCATCCATAATTCAAGCATCGGCAGACAAAGATAGTCATTCAACAATTTACATCAATTTAACCTCAAAGATCAAAATTTGTAGCAGAGGACAACAAAGTTCATCGATCAAAAGCAAATCCAGGCAAGATAAAAAGAGGGTCCAATTTTTTTAGAAATTTGGGAAAACGTTGCAGCTGCAACAATTGGTGAACCTAGATCTCTGGACAATTTCTTCTTTAAGTAACAGACTGTTTAACAATAAAGCCAAAATGTTGAATTCTTCTAGATGTCTAGATTTCCCAAATGGAAAATATATGTACTTTTAATCATTGATGATAGTCCAATTTAGGAAAATGGAAACCAAGACTTCAAAGTCAAGATAACTCTTTCGAGGCCAAGGATATGAGTTTCATTTTTTTACCTCTGTCTTCGAGTAGCTTCCAGCTTAGACACCACAGGATTATAACATATGGTAAACATAAATATTCATTTGTTCCTCATTCCCATGCCATTTTGCACTTTTTGTGCTTTTGGACTTTTTTGTCCTTTTGTGAATCCTCCTGCATGCTTTTCTTTCTGAATTTTTTATATTCAGTCTCCTCTATCCATAGTGTCCTTTTGTGTGAGAGATATATTTGATTTTCAGCTCACGGACGGAGAAGAACTTTTGGCAATTTTGTACTCATATGATTCAGTACTTTGTTTGGATACATATTGCTTTCTTAGGAGATTTTTTTACTCTTATTGGCATTTTGGCTTTCAATTCTTGGCATGGGATCATTTATATATAATATACTGTTTACCTTGCTTCCTTTCCATGGGTCTTTTGCTGTCACCCCCTAGGACATTTTTAATTGTGAGATGGATGGAGCCTCGAAATAGTATTCCAGACCTTTTAATCTTGAGTTATTTTACAGGGATTAAGCAGGACTTCAATGTGTTCATAGCCGTTTAGGAAAACTGCTAAACTAGAAGAAATTCTATCAGATAAAACAATAATACACAGTCTTATAATAAAGGATTTAGTTTATCCAGAACTCTGATGTTCTCCATGCAACCAAAAGTTTGCTTCCTTTTATTGAAATCAAACAAAATCTAACTAAAACAAACAGAAATGAAATAAATCAAAGTAAACAACCAAATCAATTTATTTATGTACAAAACAAGAAACAAAAATTAGGAAAAATAAGGTTTGAGAACTAAACCATTAACTGGTAAGTTCTCTTCCCACCCCTGTAAATCTTGCAAATTGTAGGTCGAGGGGCCAAGTTTTGCTGCAATCTGAAAAGGGTCTACCCATAACTGTTGAAACTTTGGGTGCTTCCCCTTTTCATCATGCGGGTGATCCCACTTAAGAACCAGGTCTCCCACTTCAAATTCCCTTTTTTCAGCTTTATGCTTATCAAACCACCGCTTTACTACTTCCTGTTGATGCTTAAAACATTCTTTGGCTTTGGATCTAGATTCTTTTGCCTTCAACAAATTATAGATTCTAATTTGCAAGATTTCATTATCTGTGCCTCTAGACTCTTGAGCTATTATGGAAAAGGGTAGCATAATGTTGGGAGGCAAAATGGCTTCTTTTCCATAAACAAGGGTATGCGGTGACACACCTAAGGAATTCTTGGGTGTGACTCTATCATCCCAAAGAGCATTTGGTAATGCTAAATGCCAACTTCTCTGGTTTTCTATCACAGTATTTTTTAAGATTCTAATCAGATTCTTGTTTGTAGATTCTGCCAAACAATTTTCTTATGGATAATAGTTCGCAGAATAATGCAACTTAATTCCCTTTTCATGAGAAAATGCAATTAATCTAATAGAGAAAAAATAAGTATCATTATCGAAAACTAGGGAAATTGGAACCCCAAGCCTGGTTATAATATGATCTTGCAAGAAGTCCATGACCGCGTCTTCATTCACTTTACGTAATGGAATGGCTTCGACCCATCTAGTGAAGTATTCAATTGCCGTCAAGATATATTTGTGTTTCAAGGAAGAATTTGGTTTTATCTCTCCAATGATATCAATTCCCCATTGCTCGAATGGTTCTGTTATCATCACCGGCTTCAAAGGTCCTGCTGCTTTGGCTTGTCTTCCTCCACACCTCTGGCATATATCACACTTTTTGACATGGGCATGTGCATCCTTGAACAGTGTGGGCCAATAGTATCTAGCTCTGAGAATTTTATGGGCTGTCGTATCTCTCGAAAAATGCCCTCCAGCAGGCCCATCATGTAACTCTGTCATGACCTTCTTCGCATCTTATTTTTCTAAGCATCTAAGAAGAACTCCATCATAATTTTTTCTAAATAATATTCCTTCAACGATATGATATGAAACTGATTTGAGGCGTAGTGCTATTCTTTGCTTAGAATTCCAATGTTCTGGCAACAATCCTTCTTGAAGGTAACGCACAAGGTCTTGATATTAGGAATCTGGAGCTGTGAAAAGGGGACATACATCCATCAGATGTAACTCAGCTTCATTTTCCCAATTGTTTTCTTCATTGTTTTTACCTTCAGCCATTAGTTTGCACAGTCCTTTCCCTTTAATTATAGATGCTGGTTTTAATTCAAGGTCATATTCTTGTAAAGCTGTCACCTAGTTGCCTCTTCTTTCTCCCAGTTCCTTTTGTACGAAAAGAGACCTCACAGCTGGGTGTGGAACTATTACCTTGGTCCGGTTCTCAAGTATGTACAGCCTAAATTGTTTTACTACTTTGAAGACTGCATAAGCTTGTTTATCCACAGTTGGGTAATTCAATTTGCCCCCCTGCAGACTAGTGCTCATAAATGATATAGGGTACTCATCTCCCCCATCTTCCTTCTGAGTAAGCACCGCTGCCAACGAATCACCGGACGCGAAAGTGTACAGAATAAAATCTTTTTCGAAATCTGGACTTTTAAGGGATGGAGCATGAGCAATATATGTCTTTGTTTTGCTGAATGCATTCTTATCTACATCAGTCCACTTGAATTGTACACTTTGTTTCACCAATTGCTGCAAAGGTTTAACAATTTGAGCGAAATCCGGTACAAACCTTCGCATGAAATTAATCGTCCCCATGAATGATTGCATACCTTTCTTATTATGGGGTAAAGGGATCTGTTCGATTGCCTTAATCGTTTCTGGGTCTATGGAGATCCCTTTTTTAGAAATGATGTGACCCAATGTTCTGGCAACAATCCTTCCTGAAGTTAATGCACAAGGTCTCGATACCAGCAATCTGGAGCTGTGAAAAGGGGACATACATCCATCAGATGTAACTCAGCTTCATTTTCCCAATTGTTTTCTTCATTGTTTTTACCTTCAACCATTAGTTTGTACAGTCCTTGCCCTTTAATTATAGATGCTGGTTTTAATTCAAGGTCATATTCTTGTAAAGCTGTCACCTAGTTGCCTCTTCTTTCTCCCAGTTCCTTTTGTACGAAAAGAGACCTCACAGCTGGGTGTGGAACTATTACCTTGGTCCGGTTCTTAAGTATGTACAGCCTAAATTGTTTTACTACTTTGAAGATTGCATAAGCTTGTTTATCCACAGTTGGGTAATTCAATTTTCCCCCCTGCAAACTAGTGCTCATAAATGATATGGGGTACTCATCTCCCCCATCTTCCTTCTGAGTAAGCACCCCTGCCAACGAATCATCGGACGCGAAAGTGTACAGAATAAAATCTTTTTCGAAATCTAGAATTTTAAGGGATGGAGCATGAGCAATATATGTCTTTATTTTGCTGAATGCAATCTTCTCTACATCAGTCCACTTGAATTGTACACTTTGTTTCACCATCTGCTGCAAAGGTTTAACAATTTGAGCGAAATCCGGTACAAAACTTCGCATGAAATTAATCGTCCCCATGAATGATTGCATACCTTTCTTATTATGGGGTAAAGGGATCTGTTCGATTGCCTTAATCATTTCTGGGTCTATGGATATCCCTTTTTTAGAAATGATGTGACCTAGTAGCTTTCCTTCTATATCCGCAAACACACACTTCTTGGGATTTAGCGAGATACCATATTTTTGGCAACGCTCGAAAATTTGTTTTAGATGGAATGCATGTTCTTCTCTTTTTTTTTGAAAATATTGTGATATCATCGAGATATACCACAACACTATGGCCAATCAGACCGCGGAAAGCTATATCCATAGCCCTTTGGAAAGTCACTCTAGCATTTATGAGTCCAAAGGGCATCCTTTTGTATGCAAAAGTTCACCACCTTGTTCTGAATGTAGTCTTAAGTCTGTCTTCCTCAGCTACCAACACTTGATTGTAGCCAGAGAATCCATCTAACTATGAAAATAACTTGGAACCCGAGACCCTCTGTAATATCTGTTCCATGGGTGGGACTGGATAGTTGTCTTTATCCGAAGCACGATTTAGGTTCCTGAAATCTACACATAGCCTAATTTCTCCAGATTTCTTCCTTACTGGTACCAAATTCGAAACCCATTCTGAGTGTTTGACTTTGAATATAATTTTAGCATTCAATAATTTCTTTACTTCATTCTAAATTAAAGGCTCCAGTTTTGGATGCATTTTTCTTAAAGGCTACTGATAAGGCTTGACTCCAGATCTAATAGGGATGACATGTTGAATAATCTTGGTGTCATATGTTTTCAGATCTTCATATGTCCAGGAAAAAACATCTTTGTACTGTTTGAACAATTTGATGAACTTATTTCTTTCACTTGGGGAGCAACACTTTCCCAACTTCACATATTTGGGCTCAACTTGAGTTCCTAAATTTATCAGCTCAAATTGTAAAGACGAGCTATGAGTCTTGACATTTGCTGGTCTTCTGAATTTATTGTTTAGATCAAACATTCACTCTAAAGTCCTGACTCCTTTAGGAATAAAATTGTCAAATTTTAGCTCAGCTTGATGTTCTTCATCATCGATGATTGCCCCTTTGAAATTCTCATCATTTTTCAAACATTCCAGAATCTGCTGATCATCATAAAAAACTTGTAAATTTGTAATCATGTCTGGAACCGAAGGCCTGAAAAGTAATTCAATAGAACACCTGTTATTAGAGGGTACAAGCCTTGCAGCTAAGGTGGCTAACAAGTCAGCTGCTGCATTCTTTAGTCTAGGAATCGATACAATATTAAATGCATAAAAACTTTTAAGTAAACCCACACTTCATTTTGACAACATTTTAAATGAGGTGAAATGCAATGTATTTGATTTCGAATCTGTTTTCCAATTATTTCAGAATCCCCATACACTTTCAGATTTTCTACTTTTAATTCAATTTCTTTTCTTAGTCCCTGAACTAATGCTTCATATTCGACTGTGTTATTGGTACATTCAAACTCTAATCTACATGAAAGAAAGTGTTTATTCTTCTTTAGATCAATTAGGACACAACTGGCTCCTGATCCTTCCAATGTCTTAGATCCGTAAAAAAAAAGTGTTAAAAAACTATCTACTTTTACTGTACATGAATCAAAATCTACATCTAAAGCTAAGTCTACTATTTTACAATCAATTTCATTAGCCTGTGAAAACCGAAGGAGATCAGGCTGGGTGTCTGATGTACCGCTGGCTTCTTCCACTTGGTACTGTCCCGGTTCTAGCTCAATGAAGTAATTCCCCAACACAGAATTCACTGGTTCATTCTTACCCTCCAACTGAGTGACATTGTGTTTCATGTGGGGTTCTCTTAATACTTTAATTTGATTGGGAATTCCCTTATAAGGCAACCACAGATGTGACTAATTTGAAGCAAAATACCCATTTAGCTTTATTGACCAATCCCGACTCAAAACAAGCCCATAAGCTTCAGGTATGTATGCTACTACAATATCTATGAATTGACATACCTTTTCATTTGAAGATAGTCGAATCAAAACATCCTCCATTTCCCCAATTACCTTCACATTTGTTCTGTCTAACTGAATAACCTACCAGGTAGATGGTTTAGGCTGTCCATTTATCTTTTTGCAGACTGAAAAGAGCATAACATTTACTGATGCCCCTGAGTCCACTAAACAGTTGTGTATGTTATGGTTGAAAATTTCAAAAGTTAGGAGAAATGGTGGAGTTTTGCATTTAGGCTTACCTTCCACACTTGCTTCACCAATTTCCTCTTTTTTCGGTTGATTGTTAGTGGGAAGCTTTTCTTTAGGTATCTCAAGTGATTTTAACAATCTTTCTTTTTGCTGAGGCATATTACACATTTCAAACAATGAGATATTGCCTTATCCCTCTTAATATCTTCCACAATGTCATACTCCATCTTATTCTCTTTGAGATTCTTTTTTACGTCATCAGTATTCTCTTCAATGGGATTAACAAGCATGTTGATTTGCTTTGGGTCCTGACTCGTAATGGTGAATTCAGGTATTTTATCAGTTGTGGCGTTCTTCTTAATTTTATTTACATTTTCCTGAAGTCTCTTAATTTTTGGGATTATTAACTTGTCTTCTTTTATCAGCCCTTGGCTTCTTGTTGTCACATTTGCTTCTGATATGTCCTCATGTCTCAGTGAATCTTCTTCTGTATCAAAAAATGAGACACAATCCCATAACACCAAAGCATCATCCTCTTGTTCTTCTGTGGATTTACCACCCTTTTCTTCCTCATCATCAGCCTCTATTAGTTTGGAATCCAACAGTTGATTCATTACTAATGTCATTGAATTTATCCATTGAGGACAATTTTTTTCCAGAATGGGGCTGTTGGTGAAAAGTGCAAAAGTTATCCATACCTACCTCCGTTAAGTTCATTGATGCAGAACTGTGTGGAGGAGGTTTGGATTGATTGTTATCCTCTCTCCTCTTGTAGTAAGGCTTATAAGATTTCTAAGCTTCCTTTTCCTTTTCCAAATCTATTATTCTGTTGGAAAGCTTCTGCATCATCTTTAACATTCCCCCAAGATCATGTGACTGCTCCTCTTTAGGCTTAGTAAATAATAAGGCTTTCTTACCCAATTTTTTTTCTCCTGACTGCTCAGGATAATATTCTATGCTCTCTTTTTCGGCTTCTACTCTCTCTACTTATTCATAAGTATCTGGTAACGTAGGTTTGAATTGCATCTTGGAAAACATGGCCAAATCAGGCCCTAAAGCTGAAGTATAATACTCAATCAGAACTTTATCAGAGGGCTGATCAGCTGCAGAAAAATTCTTCAGATAAGCATAAAATATTTGGGTAAAACTATGCACCTTTTCTTTTCTATCTTTGTTTAAAGCGCACAGTCCTTTCATGAGAGTTGCATGAGTCTTCTAGGCTGCATATTTACTTCTGAAAATTCTTTCAAATGTATCCCAGTCTAGAATTGAGTTTGCAGGAAGAGCAAAATACCATGAAGCTGCTGCTCCTTTCAAGGTATGTGGAAAAAGTCTGTAGACTACATCTTTGTGTTCTCTAGCCCTCAATCCTTCTATGGCCAAGTAGAAACTTTGCAAATGATCATCTACTAAAATCTTCTCACTTGGGTCAAACTTGGGCAGCATCTTCTCAAAATCCTAAGGTAAGTCATGCAAAGGAGGTGTTAGGTTCAAAGGTGACCTGGCTTTCCAGGCAGGTGGTGGATTTGGTGGTTTGGGTGGTTGATTTGCATTTATGCCTGCCATGAGTTTGGGTGGAGAATGAGGCGGTGAATGAACAGGTGAACAATAAGGTGTATTTGGGCCCACTTGATTCAAAGGTTGAACAACTTCCTGTAAGGCTGTTTCTATCGGTTCTTCCAAATCTCCAACCAACACCGAGTCTTCCAATACGGGATGGTCTTTCTTCTTGTACTCACTTATGGGTAAATGAGGGATAATCAGTAATCCTCCAATACTTTTCACATAATCCTTGGTATGTCTTCTCAGATCATTAACAACTTCATTATCAACAGAATACAAGTGTTCTTTACCTTTCTCTTCAGGAATCAGACTGGGAAATGAACCGCTTTCAAAATTATCACTGGTGGAGTAATTTTGAGGAAATGGGTTTCCTCAGCCAGCCATGCACTGGTGGCCCTCCTTCTAGCTCCAAAAAACTATTGAGGCCTGGAAAATCACATGTGACAATAGTTAGGGATTCTCCCCAGTAAACGTTCCCAACTAGCTCGTTACTGTTTGGTATGGGGAATTTGTCCGGTTTGCGGTCCAGCTATCGTAGGTCAAGTAACCAAAATTAAGGGTTTCACTGGTTATGGCCCAGTCCATCGTGTATCTTTTTAGTTTTTCAGTTTTAAGTATGAGATGCAAGTGCCTATCTAAAATGCAGATTGATAGAGAATATGAGGAGCGGTCACAATGTGATGCGTAGGTTCTTACCTCTCATCTTAACTCTCTCGCATCTAAATCACACACAGCAAGAAAACTAAAACTAGCTAACTAAACTGTCCCTAGGGAGCGATATTATCATTTAATGAGTAATGTATTATTGTTCATGCATTAAGAAAAATCATAGGTAGCTGTTCTTTATTTCAAAACACATAAACATGAATAGACAGATGAACATCAAGATAGCTCATTGTTTATGAAAATCATTCATTACTCATAGTGGAAATTCCATAAAATAAACTAGAGAGCATTCATACAAGAACATAGGTTCAACAAGTTAGAACAATCTCACAATTAATGGACAAAAGTTGAAAATGAAATAGTTCCCCTTCAACAACATTCATTGCACATCATTTGAACATTCCACCAAAGCTTTCTCCAACAGGAAAAATTGTAATTATCTATTGCAAAAGGAAATAGTTCTTCTTACAACATGTTCTCACAAGTCTAACTAGGAAAAAGTCCCCTCTTCCCTCTAACTTTCATATATTTATACAAAAACAGCAAAACCTTTGGGTTGCCCCACCGGGTGACCTTTGGGCTCCCCCAACCATTTTAATCTCACAGTTTTGTCATTTTGTGAGTGCTCATGATTCATACAAGCGTTACATTTCAGATTTATGATTTAAAAGCATTTTTATGGAAAAGGGACCAGCTTGGTAACTGTCGAACTTTTCCAAGTCTGGGCCTTTGCCTCTATTTATTTTGCTTAGTAATCCGTTGGTCTCTTGCTATATCCTGTTGAGCTTAGATCCAACTTTCTTCTTCTTTTCTCTATTTCTGCTTCTTCATTTTTCTTTTCTTCAGCTAGATCCCTTCTGCTTTGTCCTTTAGATATGTCTTCTCTACAGCAACAATCACCCTGTCATGAATAACCAGTCATTAGATCACTTAGCGTTTGACAAAGTAACACGAATTGCATCAGTACATGCATTATGTGAAATGAACTATAAACAAATCTAAATCATGAAAATACACAGAAAAGAGAACCCTGCACGCTGGGCCTGAAAATTCTCTAAATCCACTGTCCAAACTAAAAAAAAAAACAATCATGAAACAGACTTTGTATCTCAATCCCGACCGCATCTGGACCAATTCGACATCCTCTGATGGAAGCATGAAAAAGGACAAAGTAACCACCACTCCTCAATACACCAAAACCCCCAAACTACGCTCTTCATCATTGAAACTTTGAATCGACCAGCACCCATGGGAAAACTCCGCCATCCCATAAAATAGAGTAATGGCACAACAAAAAACTCGACAGGAAAACTCTACCAATAGTAAAAAACAATAGACACTAAGCACTTGGCAGATAATCCACTTCGTTGGGAAGAAAAACTATAGCAATCGGATGATCAGCTCATTAAGGAGCTGCAACGGCGGGCGTCGCATGGACTAAGGGTTCCGCAATAATAGAAAACAATAGGCGAAAATCAGTACATCGGCAAAAAATAGAACAACCATGTCGGATGGTTAGTCCGCTCTGGAGCCGCAACTGCGGGATTCAAATAGACTACAGCTTCTGCAAAACACTAAACCATCCGCGATCGGAACAACCAAATAACAATCCCCTGATCAAAAGTCGAACACAATTTTGATAGCAAAAAGAGCAAAATCATTTTAAAAGAAAACCGTGGAATCGACAAAAATAAGGGCTTCCGTCTAAGTTCTCACAATCTGCCATCCGAAATGGTGGCCACACAAAGGACTTATGCTCCGATGGTGATGAGACAAAAAACCCCGATATGAATATAAAACAAAAAACGCGTTGGCAAAAAACAAGGCTTTGGATCGGGCCATTCGTTATTGAGCTTCCGCAACGACGGCTGCATAGAAAACTACGGCCCCGATTCACAGTTCGATAAGTTTCCGACAACGAAAAAGGAAATCATCCATAATTCAAAGCATCAGTAGAAAAATATAGTCATTCAACAATTTACATCAACTTAACCTCAAAGATCAAAATTTGTAGCAGAGGAAAACAAAGTTCATCGATCAAAAGAAAATCCAGGCAAGATAAAAGGAGGGTCCAAAATTTTTAGAAATTTGGGAAAACGTTGCAGCTGCAACATGTCGTCACTTGTTCTTTAGAACAAGTCTCATCCTTCTTTTCTTGTAGGATATTGTACACAATCTTTCTTACAAGTCAAATGCATTAGTTGTATGGTTAGAAACATTTCATAAGGCATATTCATAATGGAAAATTCTTATGCATAAAGATATAATCATGCAACTACTTTAGCCAATACAACATTCATCCATATCTCACAAAAACTTTCTAGATGCCTTCCATCTCTAACATGACATCATTGAGATTGTGCACTAATCCAATATGTCAGCAAAGAGGTTTCATTCTAGATAAGTAGCAATGGAGAGTTGTATAGCACCATGAGCTACTTACCCATCACATGCACATTAGTAGTATACTGTCATTAATGCAAACATTCTATTATGCACAACACATCAGCTGAATATAAACAAATGCATAACCAAATAATATCATGAAATGAAAATTGAATACTTATCTTTATTTGTTTCATGGGTAGACTCCGTCTTTTAGCTTCATCATCTTCTTCATTCATAACAACACCATTTATTATCCAAATGCTAAGATGGATAAGAGGTTCTTCAAGAATCAAGTCCTTCATATTCCTCATCGCTTGAGGGATCTTCTTTGAATCATGAGAGCTAGATCTTCAGTTGTTCCCATCTTCTTTTCTCTTATTATGAGTCGAGCTTCATCTTCCGTGCACTCTTCCTAGAGTTTGTTGAAGGTAATCACTTCATTCTAGCACACATTCCTCGAATGAATGGATCCCATGATCCTGGAAGCCTCATTCAAGGTGGTTATCAAAATTTATGCATTCTCTACTTCTTCATCCACTTATTCAAGTTGTTCTTTGATTTGAGAGACCCTTGTAAAGTATGACTGTATGGTCTCTGCATTCTGGATCTTTACATTGTTCAACTGGTTTCTCAAAGTCATCTTCCGATTTATGTTCTTCCCTTCAAATATCTTGGTCAAGGAATCAAACATCTCTTTAGGTGTCTTTAGGGAAGACACTTGTGGTATAAGGTGATCCTTGATTGAATCAACAATGATCCTCTTGGCCTTGACCAAGTTCTTCTTATGTAAGGCTTTAGCCTCATCTCCCTCTGGAACTAGAACCTCTCCACTTATGTAGCTGTTCAATTCATTTCCTTCAAGAACTAGTGAAATCCTATACTTCCATGCTTCTTCGCCAAGCTTGTCATCAAGTTGGTGTGATAGGTCATTTTGAAATGAGAACCTCAAATGTAAATAGAAAAAGATTAGATCTTACCGATTTGAGGTGTCTGTCCTAGATGATCTAGGGTTTGTTAGAGAAACCCTAATTTTCAAAACTTCTGATTGGATAGAAATATAGGCCTCTTCAAGGAGAGCTATCCAATGTACTCTTTTTCTGAAAATAGTGGAGGGAAGCTCCTGGAACAGGAAGCCCTAGTTTTCCAATTTCTTCTGTAGAAATTCTTGATATTGTTTCTACAGTATCTCTAAAATTACTACTCCTCTATGTCTAACTATTCTCACTATGATAGCCTCATTTGTCCTCTTTCCAACACCATAGGTTTGAGAAGAATTAGTTTCACCAATTGGGACTTATGAGAGTTTTCCCAAGGTGACATGTTTAAGGACTGTTCAACATAGCAAACTTGTACATACTGCCACATGTCACTGTTTCATATTCGGGGTCTGAAAATTTTACCATAGAAATTAAAGTCTGTTCCCTATCTGGAACATCTTATGAAATTTCATTTGGACCTTTTTAGTCCGAGATATAGCAATTATCCCTAGGTGTCCTATTTAGGGATGAATCCTGGGAGAGGCTAGAACCCTGATTTGGAGGAATGATATTTCCCAGAATATAGCGAAACCGAGGCTGAAAATTTTACATAATGTTGACCATGAATGTTTCTTTGGCATGTGAAAATTTCAGCTTATGAGCTTTATCAAATATTGAGATATAGCGAATGTACCAAAACTACCAGTTTTTTATTTTAGGGTTTTCTGGTCCGAGGTCAAATTAGGGTTTGACTTTCCCGGAGTTTTACCAAAACAATTTTTTTTGATCTTGGTCTCTAAATTTTGATTTTGAGGAGGAGAGAAATCCTATGCTGGGTTCACTCAAAAATTCCTCTTCTGTGAAAATTCCTAATTTCCCGCAGTAGGGACTGAAAATGCCCGGAATCAAATTATGCTTCGACAGAAAGATACGCCCTTCAATGGAGAGTTAGCCTAGCCTCATTTTGCTGATGATCTATGGAGAGAGATGCAAAAAGTAAGAAGGCCTAGATTTTGCAGATGTAGAGTGTCTTCTTCTTAGGTTAACTCTGATACCATGTTAGAGTTTTATCATTTAATCAATATGATCTAGGATCTTATCTGAGAGAATAACATGCACAACAATAATCACAAGAGACAAGAGACAAAGAGTTTTCCTCCGGGAAACGATAAAGGAGAAAACCCCACAACTTCCTCAGAGATAGAATTAGCACCAATGGAAAAAGTAAAACCCAAAAAACAAAAAGATGATCTCTGACAGCTAATCTCTCTCTCACTTGTGTGATCTCCTCCTCTCTCACTCATGCACTACAGTTGAGTGAGTGTGTGTCTCAAATAGAGAGCCTCACTCTCTATTTATACTAGTTTTCGACTTGACAATTACTTGCCAGGGTCAGCTTCTCTGGGAGAGTCTAATAACCCTAGTGACCCTCAACTGTGGGGACTTTGCTCCTGAATTACAAAGGAGGGTTAATCTTTGTGACTTTGCATGACTTGATTAAATTAATGATTCTCTCGATAGGAACATCGAGGACCAATGAAATACAATATATAAAATACAAGTGAATACATTCCGAAGTTACAAATACATCAACAAGGCCTCCATCATTTTGTGAGCTGTACTTAGTTTTTGGATTAAGTGAGGGTGTTCAAACAGTAATCCAACTCATTAGTATCTTATTTACACTACTTAGTCAGTTTTGTTGCATTTTTGCATTAATACACTATGTGATAGACTAGAGGTATTTAGTTGGACAAATGCAAGTCAAATTGGGGCTTTGACACCCACATGAGAACTTCAGATTAGTAAAACAGATAAATGTGTGCCCTCATCATTTCTGGTGCACTCCCATTCATTGAATGTGGACAAATTGGTTTACTAGGAGCGCTAGAGGTGGATTTTGTCCATTTTTGGCTTGATTTGGTGCATTTAATGCCACCTTGATACTCTAAACCACCTAGATTTCCACACCCATGCATACCAAGGTGTAAACATTGAACCACATCATCTCAACCATGTCCAGTCAGAAATTCATGGATTTTTGGGCTGATTTGGGGCGTGATTTTCCCACCTAGGGGGGATTGATGCCAATTTGGCAATTTTGACTTGTACACTCACATTGGGCTTCCAAAGCCTCATGAAACTTTCCAAATGTATTATAAAACTGATAATAACATGTTTTAATGTTATACAGTTAAAATTATCCTGGTTCTGTTCACATTTGTGTGTGTAAATTGCTTGTCAATTAATGGTTTTTGCTGGTTTTGCACCAAATTTGATTTGTGAGTTTCACTAACACTCTTAGACTCTGTTGTGGTTTGAATTTCTCACAATCACACTGTTGATAATTGTCCACAACTGATCGCTAAGTGATAGGAATAAAACATTCCTCAGTTGCAGAACCAGAATCATAATCAATTACATAATCAAAATCAGTTGGAGAACCAGAATCAGCTTCAGAATTAGAACCAGAATGCAAATCAGAATGTGAATCAACCTGTGAATCCACAGCTGGACTAGAATCAAGGACCAACTATTGCGAAGATTTTAGCGGAACGAGGAACATAAGATGTTGATGTTGCTGTCATTACTCGTGGAGGTGCGATGACGAGGGACGATGGCCCGCGTCCACAAATTCGGCTGGCTGGGAAGAAGAAGGTGCAGTTTGATGTTGACACTGAAAGAGACACATTCTTTGAAGCACATGATGCGATTAAAAGAAATCCTGGTAAGTTACCTGTTTATGAAATACTAGCTGATTTTGATTCAACTTCGGTAGCAGGACCATCGCGACAGCATGGTACCTTGTAGAATTTTTTTGAAAGTTGTTTGTCGTTGGTGAGAGATCCTGATGCTCTTGCTGAGATTGAGAGTCTATTGCATTGACTGGGTAGGGGACAGAAAGAGTCCACGGTGAAGTCTTTACATAAGAAAAATATAGGAAAATAGATGCGCATGAATATTTAGATTTTAGACTACGAGGTAGATTCAGTCATCTTGGAGATAGGTTGAGATGTTAATATTCTAACAAGGTAGACATGGAAAAATATGGGGATCCCATAGTTGGTTTGGTCCCCTGTACAACTGTGACTGAATAACCAGGCCATAGTAACGCCAATTGTGTGAGTTCCGCACCTTGTCGTGGAAGTTGAAGGGAGGAAGACATATGCTGATTTTGATGTTATTGACGTTGTCGATGGCGAAGGATACTATCCTGCGTTGTTGGGGATTGGATGGGCCAATGAAAACTTGGCAGTGATTAATTTTAAGAAGTGCATGATGACCTTTGAAAACAAGACATCAGATTCATAGCTTTGATGGATCCAACTAAAGGGCGAAGGTATGTTGAAATGGTAAAGGACGAAGATCTAAAAGGATGGGATCATGCATATAAAATCTTAGAGGATTACATCCATCTGACAGCCAATGGTGATATCAGTTAGCGTAGCTCCAACTCTATGTCTTCTAACTCTGAAGATGCTTTAGAGAACTGGAAGAATCACATGCATGAGGTATCTCTAAGGAAGTGTGGCCTGATTACTCAGTTGTTGTGCCGAGTCATGACCGAGACTGTTGAATTACCAGCATATGAAGGATTTCCCAAGTTGTCTGAATTTCTATTGGCATTTGAATATAAGGTTTCATAACCACATTTGTTGCTGGCATTGGATGAAGAGTTGAAGGCTACTCCAACATGTTGGTGGGCGAACCATAAGAAGTCAATCATTGGATGGTCGCAGTGTCGAAGATTGATGACAATTCTCTTTGGAAATGCAAATGATTACCACGCTGGAAGGTACAATGGGCGGAATAACCCTGGTGATCATCTGATTAAGTGTCAGACCTTGTGGGAATCATGACCAAAGGATGGGTGGGTCCATGCCTTTAGCCACACGTTGGATGAGATGCCACGATCATGGTATGTATCAACCGAGTTGCGCATGGAGATTACTACTTGGGAGGAGTTAACGATTTGCTTCACTCACACCTTCAGTTTCATGGATACAAATCCAGTTATTCATGATGCATTGGAGCACATCCATGACGTTTTTCTGAAGGTAGTACCAGTTGCATATCTAGTGGATCTGCATGAGAATTGTCCGATACAGTCGATGATGGAATGCTATAATGTGATTGAAGGACCTGAGGATGGCGATGATCCATGAAACATCAATATTCCGGAAACATAAGGGAGTCGGGATGTCGCAACACCTAACATACCAATGGATCTAGTGAATCAACCATTAAAAATTAGGAAGGCCAACATTAGGAAGGAGGAGAACCCAAAGTTTGTGAATGTTGGGGACTACTGGGACGAAGAGACCATGGCAAAGATCACATATCTATTGCATGAATTCCAAGATTTGTTTCCTACCAAGTTCTCTAAGATGAAAGGAATATTGGGATATCTGGGAGAGATGAAGATCCCGTTGAATCCCGATGCAAAACCAGTAAAGAAACAACCGTATCACTTGAATCCACGATACAAGGAGAGGGTCAAAATGGAGCTCAACAAAATGCTAGATGCTGGAATAATTGAGCCGGTTGAAGAATCAGAATGGATTAGTTGTATGGTGGTCCAAGATAAAAAGATAGGTGAGGTTTGGATTTGCATCGACCTTAGAAAATTGAATGATGTGTGTGTTCATGATCGATTTTTACACCATTCACTGACGAGGTGCTAGAAGGAGTGGCCGGTCAAGAAATGTATTCCTTCACAGATGGTTTTCTGGATATCACCAGATTAGGATCACAAAAGAGGATTTCCACAAGACAACATTCGTTACTGAATGGGATTGTTTTTAGTACACTGTGATGCCGTTTGGGATGAAGAATGCACCTATGATATTCTCCAGGGTTGTTTTCACCGCATTCAAGGATTTTATTCAGAATTTTTTGCATGTTTATATGGATGACTGGATAGTTTATGGATTGATCAGGGACCATATGGAAAAACTGTGACTGATTCTAGAGCAATGTTGACAACATCAGTTCGCGCTAAACTCAAAGAAGTGTATTTTCTATGCACCTTTTGGGATGCTATTGGGACACATTGTTTGCAAGCAAGGAATGTTGGTTGACCCCGCAAAGATTGCGCTTATTTTGAGCTTTCCACTGCCTACAAATGTGAAACAAATTAGAGAGACACTGGGGCACACAGGATACTACCGCAGGTTCATTCATGGTTATGCTATGATCACAGCTCCTATGGAGCTGTTACTAAAGAAGGATGCGGTATTTGTATGGAGTCAGGAGGGCCAAGATAGTTTTGAGACACTATAGGCGAAGATGGTGTCTACAACAATACTAGTTTTTCCTTATTGGAATAAGGAGTTCCATGTCCATCTGGATGCATCATCAATTGCACTGGGTGTGGTGCTGGCACAACCAGGGGAAGGAGATCTTGATCACCCGATCAGTTTCACTAGTCGAAAGCTATTGTCTGTGGAGAAAAAATATACTACCACAGGGAGGGAAGGTTTGACGATGGTATATGCGCTACAGAAATTTCACAAGTACCTACTGGGCGGTCATTTCAAGATGTTCACAGACCATTCTTCTTTGAAATATATGGTCAAGAATCTTGTGTTGGGGGGAAGATATGCCGCTGGCTACTTCCCTTTCACGAGTTTGATTTTGAGATACATTAGGGGAAATTTCAACTCAAAATGGGCCTCCTAAAAAAATAATAAAATAATAGTTAAAATAATAAAATAATATTTATTAAGTTTGGAGGAAGAAAAGAAAAAACTACTTTTTTGTTTGTATTTTCGACATATGTCCCCGTGTTTTTACTCAAATTTTGATCGGGAGAGCTCATTGGATGTGGAATTAAATTATGCATCCAACGAGTACCCACTCGACATACTTTTGACGGACCCCTCTACCTCAAAACCAAGAAATACCTGGAAAAACATGATGATGACATCATCATCACATTTTTTCAGGTATTCCTTGTTTTTGGGGTAGCGAGGTCTGTCAAAAGTATGTCGAGTGGGTACTCGTTGGATGCAAAATTTAATTCCACATCCAACAAACTCTCCTGATCGAAATTTGAGTAAAAACACAGGGAGATATGTCAAAAATACAAACAAAAAAGTAGTTTTTTCAATGATACCTATCCCCAAATTTATATTAAAAAAGTGTTTAAGACCTACACGGTATTTCAAATTTAAAAAAATTTCATTGGCTAACACATGATGACATGGAATTTGAGTTAAAGTTAAAAGGCCCATTTTGAGTTGAAATTTCCTCTAATGATTATGAAGTCGGGTCGCTTGAATGCTGGCCTAGATCATTTATCCCAAATTGAGACAGGTGAGGAACCAACAAACATTGAAGATGGGTTTCCAGATGCACAACTATTCAGAGTCGTAATGGTTGATGACTATTACAAACAAATAATTCAGTTTTTGGTGATAGGAACAACACCAGAAGAGCTTACTACAATTCAGAAGAAGCAGTTGGTCGTTAAGGCCGTGGATTTCCAGCTGATCATTGGACAACTCTATAAACTAGGACCCGATAAGATCTTACGACGATGTGTCCTACCACATGAACAAGGGAAGATATTAACAAAGGCACATGTGGGAGTTTCCGGTGGACACTAGAGGTTGCACTACTGTCAAGAAGGTGCTCCACGCAAGACTTTGGTGGTTGACTCTCCATAATGATGCGACGAACTATGCATGAACTTGTGATGTCTGTTAAAGAACTCAAAAACTATCAAGGAGGGATGAGATGCCATTGGTACCACAGGTGACATTGCAACCATTTGATAAATGGGTTGTGGAATTTGTGGGACCAATTAACCCACTTGGAAAGAGAACTATTGCACGGTACATAATTACAACAAAAGACTATTTGACAAGATGGGAGGAGGCCGCACCTGTTGTATATTGCACTGCTACGACAACAACAAGGTTCCTGTTTGACAAAATTGTCACTTAGTTTGGGTTCCCAAGGATTTTGATGAGCGACCAAGGGAGTCACTTCATCAATCACACAATTAGTGCATTGACATAGGAGCTTCAGATACAGCATAAGAAGAGTACCCTATATCATACACAAGAAAATGGGATAGTAGATGTGTTCAACAAGGTATTGGAGCATGCGCTTACAAAGGTATGCAACCGAATTGTGATGAATGGGATTTGAAGATTCCAGCAGTTTTGTGGGCATATTGCACCACTTGCAAAAGATTGACAGGACAAACACAGTTGATATTGGTGTATGGGAAAGAGGAAATCATGCCTATGGAGTACATTGTTCCAACTTTGTGCATAGCAGCATCGACAAGCATGGATGATGAGGCAACACTAGAAGAATGCCTGATGCAGTTGGTGCAGCTCGAGGAAGACCGCTCTGTCACAGGTTTTCACCAGCACGTTGAGAAGGATCGAAAAAAGGTTTGGCATAATTGACATATTAAGCACAAGCGGTTTCATCAAGGAGACTTGGTCCTGATATATGCACGATGTATGAAAGAAAGTTTTCCAAACATCCAGGTAAGTTATAGATGCATTTTCTAGGTCCATATCTCATTAATTCCATTACTTCAGGAGGTGTAGTACAACTACAGCAATTAGATGGTGCGATGCTACCAAAGTTAGTGAATGGTAGCAGGATGAAGCCCTACAAGATGGGCCCAGAGCTACGCAATGAAAAAAAAACTCTTTGTTTTCACATGAGATGCTATTTAGGAGGATGGTGCACCAAGAGGAAGTGGATGCGCAAGTAACAAAGTTAGTATCACAGTTAGGAAGTCCTCTCGTGGTAGCCACAGGGCCGCGACATAGTCAAATCAACAATAAATTTAGTAGTTAATACAATTATCTGGCGATGCTCTCGGATGAGACGTGTCTAAATCACGGATCCGACCATTGGATTGGCAGGATCGCCAACGGATTCAGGAAATTAATGCATGATTTGGTCATGATGAGGAAAATCATATCGCAATAATTTGTTCATGATGGGTGTGTGATCAACTAAGTGCTATAAGAAAGGGTCGAATGCGGTTAACATTCACAATTGTGCAATATTGAGTGTTGACAGAGTTGCAGAATTGTTGTAGAGAGTCGTGTTGTGTTGCGTCATCGAGTTGCAGAGTGCAGTGAGTATTTGAGTTGTTGAGCAGCGTAAGGGTGAGGTGCCCATTGAAAAGTTGGGGCACTGGTGTGACATGCTGCGGGAGCAAGTCACGATTTGATATTTCTAGTGAGAGGGACTCACCAGTTGTTGGAGTCACCATTGAAGAAGAATTTGCCAAAATCTTGGTGGGATTCTCATCAGTTTCAAAGAAGAAGAGAGGGGCGCAATGGCCCGTGTCCCCAGTTTAGAAGAAGCGGCAGACTAGAATGTCTGCGCAGGCATAGGAGGAGGCACCTACGTAGACGGGTCCATCGACTTCAGGGGCTGTGGAATCATCATCCTATGAAGGGGTGTCCACTGTGAATATCCTTGGGTATGTGCCTCCCACACGACCTGATGTGAAGCCCAGGAAGATGACAAAGAACCAAAAATACCCAATGAAGATGCCGATGATTCCACAGGGCATGGTTTGCACCATGGACATCGTGCATGCGTTGATGTGAATGAATTATGATGATCATGATATGCTCACATTGAATGAGATCATGAAGGGTCCCTATGTACCTATGGCAATGGCTGGAGGTGGCCCAATATTACACATTCCACAGGACTGGGCACAAGGTTCGCAAAGATCTGGGTTGTTGGATATTGTCAACATGTCGCACTTTGGGAGGTTGAATGAAGCAAATGCATGCACAAAGAAGCTCTTGGCATGTTTCCATGGTGGGATTTTGTGGATGGACCAACTGGTTGTAGTTACCGTGGTGATCATTTCAAAAACCACAGGGTTTCCCAAGGACGGGCACGACCCTTCGCAGTATTTCAAGGGGAAATACAATGACAAGAGGTTGGCTATAAGGCTGAAGAAGATAGTGAGATAGTGAGAATGAACCAACTTAACTAGTGTAATTTAGGGGTTATTACATGTGCAGACCAGTGTGCACAAGGAGTAGAGATGAACTGGTCATTTTTCTTAATGAACCAGTTGGCGGATGATGAATTGGAAGTCTAGGTGGGGTAGCGACTGTTCACATACAGTTGGATGCTGATTTTGATTGCGCTCGTGGCTTGGATGGAGCTAGAAGATTACTAAGGAATGGATGTGGATGTAGTAAAGGTTGGTAACCTATGATGGGTGAAGGAATATGATCGACTTAAGGAGTGTTCCATTCAGTTCTAGATCTATTGGGAAGCATTGCAGGTTGCAGCTGTGAAAGTTACACAACTATTCGAGGAGACTCTGAAAAAATTCCAACAGATTTTTCGGTTTGCGATTGGCCCACACACCATTCATGTGCAGGCGCAACGTGACCCGGATAAGCAGTGGTTTTCGACACCATATAAGTTGTCTGATGCAGAACTGAAGACCATTGTTGGTGATTGGACCGCATCATGGAGAGAACCTATTAGCCTAGAGGAAGTGTTGACGGGTCCACCAATAGATGCACCAGTTGATCCTATAGACGAGTCTGACTAGCAGAGCAACCGTGATTCCAATGAAGAGTCTTCACGGACCCCCATTGACTCAAAAGCAAAGCGAGCATTTGAATAATCAAGAATGAAGAAGCCACAGGAGCAGGGTGGGACAAGTAGCACAACCCCAATGATTGAGGCGCACTTCAACCGTCTCATTGCGGTCATTACAACCGTAACAAATGCAACAACTGAGCATATGAATAAATAAGCAACAGATGGATTTGGTGAGGTAAAAAATTGCCTTGAGTCTTTAGTTGATGGAGTATTGAAGAAGAAACTGGATGCAACAACCGTGCAGAACCTTTTCTTGATCAACACTGGGACGCAGATCAGGAATGTGCAAATTTTGTCGCATGCGATCGAGACCAAAAATGAGGATCTCAATGCCTCCCTGCAGTAGTTACAAGATCTGTCTGTAGACATCAATGCAATATCCACACAGACGTTGGTGCATATGCAGAGGGTCGCCAATCAAGAGTTGGTAGATAGAGAACAAATTATCAGTAGTAAATTCTTGGGATCGTAGGAGGAAGAGGCGGAAGTACACAAAGAAATTGAGGATTTGTAGAAGGAAAAAGAGTGGTTGATCGTGAAGGATGCCAAGGAAATTGAGGAGCTAAAAAAGGAGCAGTATCTACTGGTGGTCGAGAAAGTGCATCTATGATACAACAGAGTGTGGTTGGAAGAGGTAGTTTCAGATGCTTGTCAGCACGTATTCGAGAGCACGACAGAGATGGATGCAGTGGCGAAAGCAAAATGGCCTGGGGCGGTCATTGCACAATTGCAGCATGACAATGCAGACTTGTAGGACCTGGTACATCCAGACACACCACCGAAACAAGTATCGGAGAGGAAACACGCCATGGAGGACTTAGCAACATAGCTGGAGGAAATGGAGCAAGAAGCAAAAAAAGAGACTGATGTGACTACACAATTTTGGGGTAGTGTAGTCCAGGATGAGCAATTGAAGCAACTAACCACGCAGTTGCAGGAGGCCCAGGGACAGTTGGAAACTTTGAAGACGTCGCTTAGAGCACTGCCACCAGTTGTTCAGATCACCAGGTTTGTAGAGCTGAAGGATTTATAGCAGCGCGTTGTCAAAGCAAGGGAGCATCAATAGAGGCACAATACATAGCTGGATGAGTTCCAAAACATTGGAGTGCAGCTTTCACTTAAGGTAGTTTCTGCAATGCACGCAGTTCAGGAGGGAAAAAAGGATGTCACTACCAAGATCGTTGAGCATCCATTACAACATGATTTGACATAAATCCAGGAGTCTATTGAGAAAATAAAGGAGCAATTGAAGGAGATCACCCAATAGTACGAGGACTTAAAGCAAAAGATTAGTGAATACACCATGTCCATCTGACGTGGCTCGATGGAGAGCCACAAGATTGTGTTGGGGGCTTGTTGGCAGGCAGTTTTGGGGTAAGTTAGCTGCGTCGCATCGCAGATGTTGTGCAAGGTCAAAGATGTTGTGCAAGGTGGAAAACAACACACAAGCCAAAATTACAATATTTTATGTATTTTGGTCACATTTTTTAGTTTTGGACCGTATTATGTGGATTGTGGTCATTATTTTGTAGTTTAAGGTAAGAAGTAGTTAGGAAGTTGGTTAAGTGGACCATCAATGTAAAGGCATAAGCCTATAAGTAGATGTAGAATTGTAAGTGTTAAGTCTGCTTGGATGCGGATGTAGATTTGTGTATGTGAACTGAAGAACTGTTTTGGAGAATCTATGTTTTGTTGCAAAGGTTAATATGACATGACATAGATTGAGCAGAATCATTGTGTCTTTTCTTATTTTGCAGTTTTCCTTTTTTCTGCGATCCAAATGTGAATGCAATGTGTATCTGCGATATGGATATATGAATGATGCGATGTTTCTCTGCTTTGAATGATGATATACTGCTAGATCTGTCTGCGCATCAATGTTGTGCTGTGATTCAGTTATGTTATTGTTATCTATTGAATGATGCCATGATTATGTCAATGCATAATCTGAATCATTAGATCTGTTGAATAATGTTCCGCTATGTCAATAAGTAGACACATGGTCCTCCTCCATACTGTGGAAACTTGGTTCTGTCATCTCTCCCTCGAACATCTCATTTGAAAGAGTAGTTAGTTGGAAGAGTAGATGAAATTCATTCAGTTCACATTTAACACTAAGGTCAAATAAATGGAAGCTACTGATGCATGCAAGCAAGATGCTTAGTTGCAAAGGTTGTTTTCATATGTTGGTTTTAAACCTAATATTGTTAGGTTGGATTGTGATAGTCAAAGTGCAATATTCCTAACACATAATATAACTTATCATTCAAATACAAAACAAATTGATGTTCAATATCATTTCATGAGGGAGATGGTGGAAACAAAAAGGTGTTATTGGAAAATGTAGACACAATGAAGAATGTTGCAGACTCATTGAAAAAGTTAGTAAGCATACAATTTTTTTCCTGGTGCAAGGAAAATATGGGCTTATCAGCCTTATGAACTGAAGTTTTGTATCTCTTGTTATGCGAAGAAGACAACATGTGGGAAAATGTTGGGAGTGTTATACTCTTTTCATGAAATCAACAGGAAAATTCAATAGTCGATTGGCATAGGTCGACTATAGTCAAAGGAGACAGATAGTGGAAGTCTAGTCGGTAGATCGAATGGAATAAGTTGTTTGTATAAGGGAAAACAAATTGGTTGGCATAAGTCGATGAAGCATGAATTCGATAGGAAATTGGATGACTAGAATCTTAACGAATAATCGACTACTGTTAATAGGTCAAGCAAAATAACCATATTCAGTGAGGAAGTTATGGAACTCCATTAATGAGCAGTAAGCTACATTGCACCTATAAATGAGATTTAATTCCAACATATGGATGCATGCTACTTGTTTTCATGTGTGTAACATATTTTTAGTTTGGTAATCACATATGTAACCGTGAATATCAACTAGTTTTGTGTCAATTCCACACAAGGGGAGAAAATTTATGCTCGAGATCAGGTAATTTCTTGTGTTATGTGTTGATGTGTTGTGTATACCATTGTTGACTAAATATTTAATAAATCTAACTAAATAAATCAAGTTTGCAAACATGTTGGAAATGGTATTAAGAACCAACAAAATATTGTTAAGGGAAAAATGTCACTAGGGTGATAAATCTTCCCTTCTATCCTTGGAACTTGCAGCTGAGGAAACAATGTTGGTTGTGGTTTAGGTATACTAAGCACTCACAAGATAAATCAACTTCAACGAAACTAAACTAAGATAAACGAATGAGGGGAGAAACTCTTGCTTCTTATAGGAAGAAAGGAAGGGATATTTTGCATTCCAATTGCAGGTAAGAAGTGGATTAAAAGATGAGATCTCAATGCAAGTATAACATCATAACTTTTCTATTAATTTTATTTTATGGAATTCATGCCAATGGGATCCTTTTATAGGCCAAATGGAGGCTAAGAAAAATCTATATCCAAATGTGAACACCCTTGTTAGTGAACTAGTTTTGCACAACACTCAAAATAAGTTATCAACCAAAAGACAACCTAACCATAATGAAATTAACAAAAACAAGAGTGGAGCCACCGTAAATATTGTTTTGAAAAAAATAGCCGCAACAATGAGTAGTCTTCCCACTTTGGGGGAATCCTTGAGGTTGCAACAAGGACATAGTGCTATAAATTGTAAGTTAGTAACCCAAAATCCAAACAGAAAAGAAAACTCTAAACATGAAAAAAAAACTAAACATAAATCAAATGTAAAAGTGCTAAGCAAATAAAAATAACAAGAGCATGTCAATCCAAATGTTGATTTCCCAATAGTCCAACTAAATACAATGGTTTCACCTATGAGGTGAGGGATTCAAAAGGAAGCCAACAATATCCATTAGGGAGGTCCTTTTTTCCACACAATTGAAATATAACTAGCATAGAACAATGTAGAACGTTTTGCTTCTTAGATGAATAAAGAAAGGGATATTTTGCATGCCAACTTGAGGTAAGAAGTGGATTGAAATATGAGCTCTGAATGAAATCCTTGCATCATATATTTTATCTTAATTTTATCATATGGAATGCATTCCTATGTATTCCATTCACAGGAAAAATGGAGGCTAGTAAACATCTAGATCCAAATGTGAACACCCCTGATAGTGAATTGCTTCGTCAAGTACATGAAGGGGGAACTTGAATGCTCCTAAGAATGTGAGAATCCTAGTTTTAATTTTGTATCCAAGGGAGCTGCTATGAACCTTGAATGCAAAAAAGAAAGGAAGTGGTCCTTCCATTATGACAGTCACATGACTTTTGGAGGAAAAGTCACACAAGTACATGCTGGTCATTGAAAAAAGAGTCACGCTAATAGCATCAATGACATGTACAAAGAGTCATGTGGTTGTCCATATGAACTGAAATTGTCATTCTAGGGTTCAATTTCTCATGTGGATCTAATGGGGATGTATTTGGTGAGATGCATGATGTATGTTGACGATGTATTCCTGTAAGATTAGAAAAAATGTCACATGTGTGTGAAATTTAAGTTTTAATAGTTACCATGCACAATAAAATGATACTTATAAACTCAAACACAAGAATGAATAAAATATGAGAAGTTATTGAGAATATCCCGTTGAAAAGTGGTTAGGGTGTTTTGAAGTCCAAAAGGAAATACTTGATAAGAATAGGTTCCCCATGGGTAGTTAAAGATTATCTTGTCTTGATCCTCTCAAATAATATGAATTTGGTTGTATCCACTAAACCTATGAAGGAATGAAAGTAATTTATCACAAACCAAGGTATCAAGAGCTTGATCAGTACAACTTGAGTGGTCATAATAGTTAATAACATGGTTTTTCTTCTTAGAGTTCACATGTTTGATTCCAAAAGGGGGTATATAAATTTGATGTTTGCAAACATTTGTGTGGAATTAGAAAGGTACTAGAACTATCATTATTGCTTTCAGGCTAGAGAATGGGACAAATTATATTTCTCATGTGGACCTCAATGCCCAAATGAAAATATGTTGTAATAATTAAGAACTTGATTCATGAAAGGAAGAGGAAAATGAACTTTTACATTCACATCCTTATTTTATTCTTTGTATCCAACCCAAATGTGCCTACCATTTTTCTTGGGAACAATAATGAGTGATGAGACCCATTAGATATCTGAGATAGGTTAGATGAAATTCACATTCAACCATTTTTGTAACCCTACTTTCACTATCTCTTTCAAAATAGTGTCCATTTTTTGTTGGTCTCATTGAATAGGTTGGGATTAATTATTAATATAAATATGATGAATATAAATATTAGGATGAATACCCCTCATAGTGATATATCCCTAGGGAAATGCATTATTATTTTCTTGTTGTACTTAAATAAATTGTTTCTTTTAAGAGCATTTTACATATGATTGATTTTGAGTGTCTGTTGGGGGATAATTTCCATTGGTGTATGTGGAATTTTTTTTTTGGAATATAGAAGTGAAGGATTTTATTTAATTGTAAAGATAGAGAATTCAATGAATATTTTTCTTGAGGACACTTGTCCAATATATAATAGAGTAATGGGAATGTTGGATTCTGGAATGAATAGTGATTGGTTGTGAAATGGTTAGTTAGGTCATCCTTATTCTCATCCTTAAAATTGAAAGCTTCGTCAAGCATGAATAATTGAAAAAAAAAATTCATCATCATTATGCTCACTCTTTACAAACATAGGAAAATATTGATCCCTTGGAAGGGAGATATAAGGTAACTTTCCTAGTGCAATTTCATTGAGAAATTGCTATATCTTCATATATGATTCCAATGATAGCATCTACAATGCCCAACCATGGCCCACTGAGAATAAATGGGTAGATTATAGGGTTGGATTTTAACCATGAAATATGTTGGGTATTCCCAAGCATCTACAAAAATCACTACATCCTCTAATATCCCTTCTTCATTTACAATAGATCAATTGGCCAACTAAAGGATTGTAGAAGTTTGACATGGATTAGGTGGTTGAAGTTTCTCCATACTTTATTTAGTCATGGCATTGTTGGAATCCCTTAAGTCACTTAAAGTGTTTGAAATGGGCATGCCATTAATGTGATTATTGGCCATAGAGTTTATTGTTTAAATATACATGTCGAAAAAAAATACTAGGAATCAAGTTAGCTAGCTAACCAATAACATAGATAGTTTTAGAATAATTATTTTTCCTACCAGGATTCTTCAAAAAAAGTTCTAAAATAGCCTTAGCATATACTTGCACATATTTGATTTTTAGGAATAAAGGAATTTTTATGCACACATTTTTCAATTCTCCTATGAAATCAAACTCAAGTTGAGTAAGTGGCTTGTTCAAGCATAACCTACTTGAATAGGGAAGACGCTATGTAGCAATATATTATTAGAGTAGATATAAAATTATTGTGGAATTGGGTTTCATGATCGCCGAAGGATAACTAGCATGATACACATGATTAACATGATCAGTAGAATTATTTTATATAGAGTTATGAACTTATTGATCATCTTGTTTTGCGATGATTGGGATTTATTTGTTATTAATGACTCTCCCTAATTGTACATAGATGTCTTGATAGTCGAGAGGGGAGATAATGTATGTGGGGGAAATGGGTAACTCATCATTGTAAGTGAGCTAATTCACTTTATTTTTTGAGTTAGGAATGGTTGAGCACAAATCTAAGGATATATTTGTGGAGGATTATTCAAAGACAAGTGCAATTGTTGATATGAGTGTTTCTCTTGAGGGTATTGTTGGGTTGTCTATTGTGGCATATTTCCAAAGCAAAGGCTTGACTATCCATGTTTCAAATATTGGTTTTGGTCTTGTTGAGGTGCTCATATTTTCCATGGTATGGGAAGATACTAATTTTGGGGAGAATAATGAGCATTATCCAACATGAAGTATACTACTGAGATGGGTATTTTATAGTATTTAATGGTTGAAGTAAACATGACCATTTTTAGCAACAAAGTAGAGTGTCTCTATCCCCTAATTGGCTCCCTTATACATTAATTTCATCTTATGCACTGAATCAAAGTTACAAATTACGTGGCTATGTTCACATATGTATCAATTTCATACTTCGTTCAATGGGTAGCCCCTTAAGGGGTTATTCTTTTGACATTTGTAAAATACTTGATAAGGACATCTCTGTCTCAACATGATTCTTATTTGATTTCAATGCATTCAGTTGAGAACTCAAGGAGGTGAGAATATAAGTCTCAAAATCTTCCAATATTTTTTTAAATTCGTCACAAGTAACTCTATTCCCTATATATTTTGTAACTTGAGATGGGATATCCTAAGATATTTTTTCGTGTTTTACATTTCCCTTGGAATACCATTTGCATAGGTTACATATTTCTTCATAATTTAGCAAAGAAATGACACCATATCCCATCAAATTAGATACATCAATGCAATTATCTTGAATTCTTTTTAAAATGATACTCTTGGATTTTCTAGGCCCATTCTATTTTTTTTTAATGACTACAAGTTAAACTAGAAACTGTCCATGTAATTTTCCAAATTTTCATCCTCTTACGGGCATCTTGAAAATTTTCTCTCTAGCATCATGTATTTGCATAAGTCCTAGTATTTCTCAAGAATAGCTTTAGATATAGATGAGCATGAGTCTCCTTGATGGAGGACCTAGATTATGATTCTCACATCTTGATGGTGAGAGGAAGTAGCTATATTTGCTAGCTCCTGAAGAACCAGTAAAATTGGTTGATGTATCTTCTGTTAAGAGGAGACATGCATGATTCTTATATTTAGAAGGAAGATGTGAATTGTATTCAATAATATTGTTATGATTCTTATGATTAGAGGTGTGGTGGTCACCAGATAACATTTTCCTCAGTTAAGGAAAATGTACAATAAAGATCCTGAAGAGTTTCAGGATGATGGATTAAAAGTCCATATCCATCTATATGAATAAGTTTAGTTAGATCAGATTTAGAAGATCTCAAAAGTTAGTTGAGATGAACCTGGTTAGTTATAGGTCCCAGGATTAGTCATGTGATTTACAGTCTATACATAGACATGTATATAGCATGTATTGTGGTACCTAGTTGGTACAAGTGTATGTAAACTCAATATGTCTCGAACAATGGAATAGAGTTTCAAATATATATGAAACTTGACTAGTATAATGATAAAGGAAGGATCACATATGTTTCCATATATAGAGCTTGTTGAAAAACATTCAATATTTATGAGGTTTCTAGTCATTTATATCTAAGACATGGTGCATATCCTCAGATGAGCAACATTGCCAACATTCTACTAAGCCTCTATCTGGTACATGCTTGGTATAGTACATAAAAACTCCTCCAGTTGAAGAGGGAGTATTGATGTGTCTTCACATGTAGTAGTAGATAAAGAACCCATCAACTAGGAATGGTACATGAATAAGGAAGCCAGGGGCTTGATACCTTGTTGAGAGAATCCACATGAGTAGAGACATGGTCAAACTATCAGAGACTATTGATACTCAATAAAATTTATATTTTGTACTGTCAAATAACAGTTAAACATATCAGAGAGGTAGTTGGGGTGCTGCAGTATAAAGAGAAAGATCCGTGAGAAAGTGATCAGGCCTTGAAGAACATCACATAGAATGACAAGCTCACAGAGAACTTCTCCAGATAGCAGAAGATTCAACAAGTCAACAAATGTTGAAGAGTTAAATAAAAGGTAAGACTCTCTTTTTGTGTGACATTACACATTTGTTGTATAATTTTGTATGTGATGGATTTAAAATCCATGGTTTCTAGTTTAGAGAAACTTTATTCTTGATTGGATCCATATGATGCTACTATGTGTAAGTAGCTGGTTGGTCTTTGAGAAGACCTATTATATTTTATGCTTACTACTAAGAATATGTTTGAGTGCCTTTGAGGTACATTATAATAAGCTTGTTATTGTATTTGATGCATGGTAGACATATTATATGATTTTTCTATCCAACTATTGTTTTATCCTGAGATAAGCGATGTAAATTGCGACTAGTACTACAAAAGCTAAGTGTATTGCGACTAGTACTATAGAATCAAGATGTATGCCGGAGAGTACTATAGAATAAAATTATGTTTTCTAGATAGGACTACATGTTGAGGAGTAGTTTAGCTCAGGAAGCTACCTACTAGGGAGAAATACTTGAGCCTATAATTATTAGGTGTTAATAGTCAAGCTTTCCGAAAAAACCCTATGTGTGTTATGATAAAAAAAATGAGATGAAGTTTTACTTCATTGAAGTCATGGTCAAATAAAATGAATTCCAGTACATATCTACTTATGAGTAGATTACAAATTTGTGAGAAGCCTCTATCTGTGATGAAGTTATGGCACTTCCAAGATAAGCTTGGTATGGCATGAAATTATTGGTAGAGCAGAGAATGTATCCCTTGCCGAGAGGGAGTGTTGAAAGTACAACTTTGGGAGTCATTCCCATGAGACTTGTGTGGTATAAAGTCCAAAATCTATGTCGTATTAGGTTAAGATCTTCTCCATGGAATTTATGTTGTATTAAGCTAGGACCTTGTCCTATTCAGGGGAGATGCTTGTACTGGGATCTTATGTTGTATTAAGATCATGACCTTATGTTGTATTAAGGTCAGACTTGTGTCGTATCAAGTCAAATTATTCTCATAGATGATACCCTATGAGATGGTTCTCCTTAAATAGAGATGGACTTGTGTTGTATCAAGTCTGAAACTTATGTTGTATTAAGTTTAGGGTCTTGTGTTGTATCAATACCACATGACTTATAATGTATTAAGTCTCTAGGATATACTATGTGATGTATGTCTAGTGATGGTCATTAGGTTCTACAAGTCTCCTTTAGGAATTAGCTACCCCTAGAGTGATTTACTTTAGCATATGACTATATGACCCAGGGTAATACATATGATCATAGGTTCAAAACAATTCTTATGAGTATGATATGATAAATATTATTAATTAATTAAACACTCTTGGACCATGCAGAATTAATTAATGATAAATGAGATGAGCACAAAGATAGAATAAAATTAGAATTGCTTATGCCATACCTCCAGTGAAATTGAATTATAAAGACATTAGTTGAGTCTTAGTTGTGTAAACAAGTTTAAGTTAATTAAGGAAACAACTTCTTAATTTATGCAAAGTGGTTGTTGAAGATGACACCGATGGTGAAGCACTAGTTACATTCATTGTTGTTCAGTTACATTCAATTATGTTTAGCTACGTTCAGTCTATTAAGTTACATTCATTTATGTTCAGTTACATCCAGTTCTGTTTAGTTACATTCAGTTCAGTTGCATTCATTTCTGTTCAATTTAGTGCAGTTACAGTCAATACATTTAGTTCCATTTAGTTTAGTTTAGTTCAATTTGTTAAACTCTCAGACAGAGGTAGTTAACACCAGTGAACTAATTGAGGGCGCATATCTTTAGTGTGGGAGATAATTACAAGGTGACAACTTGGAACCAAGTTAAGAAAGCTATAAAAGGTTTATGTGTATATAGTTTCCACAGTGCGCACAGTGTATACAATGTCCATAGTGTCTAAATACATGAAACCATTCTCTACCTCTAATTGTATGACTGAATAAGCTTCTTATTAAAGTGTTGTGAACTTGGAAAGGATGAGACAGTATTCCAAATGATCTCTATTATCTAGTGTTGCTTAGATATATCTTATCATGCAATCTACAAGTATTGAAAAATCATTCTCTACATTTTTCTATCATACTCAAAGGATTGGCTGCTGGGTTTTTCATGCTCCAGGTTTGGAGGGTTTTCCTAGGGTACATCATGTGTCTTAGGGATTGAATAATTTGTGTGTTTGAATTATTTATGAGATCTACATGCACTATTTTTTTTAATCAAAAGTTTTAAATTTCAAGACTCTCCATTGTTTCTCAAACATTAACACACAGAACACAAAATGATGAAACCAAACCTTCCATTTATAGTGATACTAAATCTCTTTGATTTATCCAAGTTTATTATTGATCCCATTCTCCATGACACAAATTGGATATAAATTCCCCCTAATCTTCCCTTGGATATTCCAAAATTTGAGGGGAAACAAGGAGATGACCTAGCTAACCATGTTATGCCATTTCACCTTTGGTTCTCATAAAATAATATCATCAAGGACACCATTCACCTTTGACTTTTTCAAATAAAACTTATAGGTACACCAACCAAATGGTATGTCAATATACCGTATTGGACTTATTCCACCTTTGAGTCCATTTCCACTATATTCCTCACATATTTTCAATTACCCATATGCCATGATTTAGGACTTGAAATTCTCACGTAATTTCGACAAAGTACCTCAACTCACATTCTAGACCATATCCAAGAATGGCGTAGATGTAGGAACTTTTGCAAGATAGATGTCTAGCCCAAATTATTGTTGGATTGGTTTCTCAAATCACTCCAACCAATGATTATGAAGGATGTGGAAACCACACTTCCCAAAATGGAAAAAAGAGAACATCCTCAAGGCCCAATATTTCAATTTGATTTATGCACAATCTGAGTATCTACATACCATCCTCCCAAATGCCCTTCGACATCATTCTATGAACCCGACACCCTAAGGTACATAAAAATCCATTGATGAGATTGTTGGGAATATTTATCATCAGGTAAATTCTCCCCAACCATCAACCTCAGTGCCACACAATATGGAAAATTAGTACCCACAAGAACCTTATGTATCAGTGGATCGCATAACTGCCCCAACTCCTCCATTTGGGTAGTTGTTTTGTGGACCATACAATCCTACTTATCCTAATTATAGTTAAGCACCTACTGTTACACCACCTTGAATGACACCACCATCTCCTCCATTCACATCATATGGATACCCTAATCCATACCTTCCCTCACCCATTTTCAATCTGTATTTCCCATTTCTTGGTCCACCTGACTCTTCCCCTATGCCCCACATTGGGGTTAATATAGTAAAACCTTATCCCACACAAAAAAATAATATTTTGAGGAGTTGAATGTGGCTAATCCCTTGAATACTCGTAATCAAGGGAAGAAGAAATGAAAGAATATACCAAACAAACCATAAGACAAGGTGGGGAGTAATCCTCCCCAGTAGAACCATAACATGGGAAACTAAAATGAGGGGACTAACAATCCACATAAAAAAGGAAATAACACTAACCTACATATGAACTATCCTTTCTTTGTGTATCGAGAATATGGGCATTACACTCAACATTTCCCATTGATACCAAAATGTCAACAATTGCTTGAGGTAAGGAAGAAGTCCATAAATAATCCTCCTCAACCATCAAATGTCCCACAAACTCAACAATATATGTTACAACAACCCTTTTCCAACCAAGTGGTAGTTACCCAACAAAAATATCCTCACCCACTAGGTGATGGAACCTTCCATAGCATCTACATGAACATGACTGAAGTCAATTTTTAGAGTGATTGCAAAGTTTATGGAATGAATAACACCTTGCAAGGGGAATATGTACCTGCTACCTCTAGTCATCCTTTGAAAATACCACATCCTAGAAAAGATCAGATCCATAGGATCCCTAAGACACCACTTAGGATAACTGCCCATAACCCTCATATGAAAGCTACACACAATCCCTTTCTACCATGTCAACATTAGAGGACCTCCAATATTGTCCTTGTCAAAATAGGCCCTACTCAATGCATTAGGCACAATTGAACCTTCCGATTGATGCTTAATGATATTTGAACTTGAAAAAGGTAAGGTGTGACTACTCTCGTTAGGATATTTCTAGATCACTATCACAATCAAGTACGCAATCATTCATTAATGCATAGTCAATGAAGAGAATATACTTATTTGATTTCTACTCATGTCTAGAAATATATGGGCTCACCAAACTTAACTATTATACCAAAATCTTGTCATCATCATGTGATAAGACCTTTGACATACCTATTTCCCCTTAATCCTAGCACTTGGAGTGGAAACCCATGCTAATTGTCAATCTTTCATGAAAATTCCCAGCACCGCGCTTTCCCTATTTTCTAGGAGCGGTACCTTGTTCGCACCACCTATCCCTTGTTGTCCACAAGTGGTGCCACTGCTTATGGCCCTTAGTCCATAAGCGTTTCTTACCAGAACCGCTCTGTCATTGAAGAAGAAGCACGGTACCGTGGGTAAAAAGGGAAAAAGAGAAGTTTCTTGAGGCTTCTAGATCATAAGCCTCATGTCCTCCCTTATCCATATCATTGTGGGTCAGTTAATCTCGAGATCCCTCATTCTAGGATCTTAGAGGCCACCTCATCCACTAATATCTCAACCATCCCTATCCATTGAGCCTTATAAATACAAGCTCATATCTATGGTTGAGGGGGGGAACTTTGAAGGTATTGTTGTGCTGTTGGATTGATCACTTGGCCCAAGACATTAGAGAGCATAGAGAGCAAAGTTGGAGCTTATGGGGATGAAAGTTTTGGTTTCATGGAGATGCATGTCAACACTAAGGCTTAATTGGTTGTAAAATTCTCCATTTTTATCTTAATGCAAAGCTGATTTCCATCCCACATTACTGTTGTTGTTTGATTTCACATGTATATGTTGTTAGATTCCTTAGTCACTAACATGGATCAGTAGATTATATTCTAGCAGCTTTGATATGTTTGCGTGTTTGATCTGATTGCAGGTACACAGGGTTACTGTCGAAGCGTCACATTCCAGGTATCTACGGCGTCCAGGGAGGGTCTTCAACCTTTGTCGTTCATTTGTTCTATATTTGAACCATTCAAACCAGTGGAACACCTTACTGTCCGTAGAAGGTGAAATATTCCTGCTAACAATCCCTTTCTACCATGTCAACATTAGAGGACCTCCAATATTGTCCTTCTCAAAATAGGGCCCTACTTAATTCATTAGGCACAATCGAACCTTCCGATTGATGCTTAATGATATTTGACCTTGACAAAGGTAAGGTGTGACTACCCTTGTTAGTATATTTCTGGATCACTATCACAATCAAGTACACAATCATTCATTAATGCATATTCAATGAAGAGAATATACTTATTTTATTTCTACTCATGTCTAGAAATATATGGTCTCACCAAACTTAACCCCCTTAGTTATCTCTCTCTATGCTTATGACGAGAGACCATCAAAACCATTGGGTTTATACTAGAAAATCCTCGTCGAGCTAGGGGAAAATGGTACTTTTGTATATCAAAGTATTCGATGATCAACTCAAATACAACATTATGTTGGGATGTAGCTATATGTATGCCATGAAGGTGGTAGATTCATCAGTTTTTTGCATCATGATGTTTCCCCAAAATGGAAAAATCGTCACCCTTGACCAGCTGAAGTGCTATGACCCTCATACCATCTCAAATATTGACAATATCCTACTCCCATAAAATCAACCACTTCCCTATCATATGTTGATATAGGTCTGTCCATTTACCAAGATTCGAAATTATTGGGGGCATATTCTACCCCTCCATCGATTATCCCCGCATCCACATACAATCTTATGTGCACTATATTCAATTCTGAAGACATGTCACAAGGGCCTTCTACATTAGCATCATTCCCTCAAACTATTCATGGTGTAGAGAAAATCATAACTCCATCGGTGGAACTTATATTCCAGGTCCCTTTCATGTTCCCCTCATGGGAGTTCAAGGAACCCCAGTGATGGTCCAACTCACATTACCTATGATTACTTTGGGATTATCTGTGTGGTATTTTAAACCACCTTATCTTGAGATGGAATCAAATCCAATATCCCACTATGAATTCATCTTGGTATCACCCACTTGCATACCATCAGGACCCCTCATAGGATTGATGCCACATATTAAAAACCACCATTAGTGGTCACTAAACCCGATATTGGGGGCACAAAACAACCAAATTTGAAATATCCCATTGTACCAAGTACTACCCTTGTCCCTAGAGTCAACCAACCATGTGATTTCTGCATTAAGTTAGGAAATTCAACAAACATGTGCCCCACATTACCGTAACTTTGGAATTTTCTCAACACCCTTGTTAGCACAATGCATGCTGCCATCACTTTAGTAGGAGGTGCGCCAACCACCTCATCCATGCCTAATACTAATAATAATACCAAGACATTGTGCACCAATCATGCATGCAAAATATGTTCTTAGTTTGCGAATTATACACATCATTTATCTAAACTCCCTCAATTTCAAGATGCATTGGTGACCATTATCCTCACACACTCCATGGTTGAAGGATCTCAACCGATTTCCTAGGATATCACTTCCATTAATTTTTTCACTGCATTGGGTCCAAATAAGGAAAGCATGGAAAGTGTTCATCATCCAAGAACACACCTATATGAATCCATCCACTGTAAGAATAATCCCACCTAGCTGCACTTATATACCACTAAGCTCATCCCATACACTCAATCATGTGTGTGCCACTTGACCATGTTGATTATGTGAATTATTGACCCATTAATTATTTCATTGCCCCATCCTACACATGGAATGAGTATTTTTCTTAGAACAAATCTAACTACAATAAAATCCTCCTCCTCCCATGAAAACCCTACTAACATTTCTTGAAGGGGGGGTACTTAACCCGCCACTAAATACCATTAATCAAATTGATATCACCAGTATACCATCATTGTCAATTTTTTCTACTATTTATGACACATCATTTCCATATTCAAAGGAATATCACTATTAACCACATACACAAAACTCTAACATGATAGACAACCATGACCTAGTACATATCCCTTAAATCTCAGGAGACCTCTGTCATGTGTTGGGAGAACCTGGAGGATATCATTTAAAAAACCCCACCAAGGAGTTCCATTCAACAAAAACCTCCCCATAAGTTGATATATTTAAGATGATGCATGGATGTTTAAACATGCTATCACCTAGATAAATTCACCGACTACCAACACTAGTAGTCTCTATTTTAAAAGGGTGACACCACTATTCACCCTCTATGTTGCCCAATTTTCAATTAGTCCAGTTTTCAAATTCCTCATAAGTAAAAACCATACCTATGTTTGAAAAATAATCAATGCCACCATGATCAACATCATGCAATCTTTAATATGGTACCATCCATTCAATTTCCCATGAAACTTCACCCAACACCTGTTTTTTCGTGGTCATGTCTCCAAGTGTGCTATGTTTATTTTCAATTATTCTACATTGTCAATACTCTCATCATAATAATTATTACACTTGGGTACTTCTTTCATGTGTGTATAATTGACATTAAGAAACAACATTTCCATAATACAACAATGGTACACGGACATTGATCACAGATAAATCATCTCGACCTGCCATATAGGAAAATTTATTCCCTCTATTTGCAGTGCATTCACCCAATATCTCTTTGATAACCATAGGATCCCAATTATCAGTAATGGCATTCCATCAATGTTGTTACCTACAATATCATGTTCCATCATGGGTGTGCACATAGTTACAACCTCTCATACTTTGGCACCCATGATTTCAAACTCTCCCAATTCAGAGGAAATTGATAACTCACCAAGTCTACCAGGTTGAATCTACATATCATCATCTTGCATTTTTCCCACTTCACCCCTCAAATTCCATTTCACAAGTTATGATTATGATTCAAAAAAACTCTCATCCCTCCATGAACAATATACCATATGCATCCCTCTTCATATCATCAACTCCCAAAAATACCACAATGGGCCCCCACCCTCTGAAGACACTAATCCCATTCGATCAATCCTGCAAGAACATTCTGTGTGGTATTTATTCATAGGGAATCCATATTCTTGTCTACACAAAACCATTACATCATGATCAAAATTATTCCCATACCCACTCAAAACCATGGGAATATTTCCCATATCACTCTTTGGTTCCCCATCCCACTCAAAACCTTGGGAACCACATCGATATTATTTTTGTACAACATGTTCCCAATTTACTAAAGAAAAATGGGAACTCCATTGCATTATTTGTTGTGAAAATGATTTCACAAGGGTGAATCTCTCGCACTTGGTGAGGAGAAAATCCTTGTATGTTGCAATAAGGCTTTAGTATTTGGTTCCCTGTGGTTTGGGTGAGTTATCCAAGTGATCATGTAAGTGGTTGTTAGTGAAATAAAAAGGAAAAACAAAATAAAATGTATAAATAATAAGGGGTGGGAATGCAAACTCCAACAACCAATAGGTGCCAAATCACTTTTGTATTTCCCAATGGTCAAGTATGTACAACACCTTGGAGATGTGGGCTTAAAATGGAGGAAAAAAATATTCCTAAGGGAGATCTATTTTGTCCACACTAGATGTCAAACGGATTGAAGAAAAGATGAGAAGAACACTTTCCTCTTGGAGGAAGGCGAAAAGGGAGCTCGGTAGATGTTATACAAGAGGGAAGAGGTGAGCTATGAGGGATCTATATCACAATTCCAACAACATAACCTTGATCTAATTCCTTCTTACAATATGAATTCCCATGGAATCTTTTTATAATCCAAGAGATGGCCAATAAATAACTAGATCCATATGTGAACCCATTCATCCTCATGATATATCTCCAAGGTACACAAAGGGGGCCATTCAATGAACCCAAGTGTATGAGGAGCCAAATTCAAATTTTTGGAGGTAATGGAGCTTTCATGAGACTTTAGTGCATCACTGGTGGCTGATATCCCACCATTTATTTTATTCATGTGGATCTTGAAGGGAAACCCACGCAGATCACATGGTCATTGAACTGGTAATACATGTAGAAGTGCATATAAACAAACAATTGGCTGTGAGGTCTTGTATTTTGACTATGTTTGGGAATTTTTGGACTCATGTTGCTTCTTGGATTTGATGAGGATGTCTTCAGTAGGATGCATGATATATGTTGATGATGACTTACTGTGTAAATTACAAAAATGTTGCATGTGTGTAAGACTTAAGCATTAACATATACCCTTTTATGTATGAGGTTTGGAGGTTACATTAGAGTGAATAATGCATCATCATTTATTTTATGTTCTCTATATTGTTCTTGAAAGCATGTGAAACATAGGTGGAAAAAATAGAACCTTCCTTAGGGAGAAGGTTGTTGGTGAGCGGTAATAAAGAATATTTTCTTACATAAATGAGGCAGGAATACCCATGCTCATGAAGATCTACCAATATGGATACAATATAAGGGAAGCAAGGAATCCACTCATAAAAATTGTTGGGGCATGGATGAATGTGGATTTAATCCATGTGAGAGTAGATGAAACTCTAAAGGATGTCGCTTGTGTCGAAGAAGATGAACCAATGAAGACCATGAGAATCCCACAAGGGTGGGGACTAGAACACTGGTGAAATCACTGGAGAGTGGATGTCACTATACCAGATGTGTTGCTACCATGATTTATGAATGTACAAGCCCTCGTGATGTGATAGATTTGTTGGCATCAAGCATAGGGGAGACCACTAAGGCAGGGAGCACTAATGACTATCCTTACTTACTTCGAGGCAATACCTTATATTGATTAAACGACATGAAAATGTACCATTGTAACTTCTGCAACTCTCATAATAAAGGAGTTGATGTCGATGAGAGCTGAAGATCATGATAACACGAGGGTCTTATCATGTTAAACAAGATCATTTTGTAATCAATTGTGGGACTGACAGACCTAATACAAGTCTGGCTAATGAGTGTGGGGATCATGACTTCCTTTGATCGATGTAAAATTGGTTGGTAACTAACAACATCATTATTCAAAGAGTAGGGACGCAGTGTAATTGACAGAGAGACACTACAAATGAAGGGATGTATGGAGGGAATGGTGGCTGATGAACTAGATAATGCTGAGGAGAGTAAGACTCAACTACATTGATCAAAGGAGACTAGGGGGTTGCTTCCAAAAGAATTAGGTGGTTCCCACGGTTTTGAGGGGATTGGGGAGATTTTTGCACATGAAGAATAATTGGTGGGGTCCCCATGGTTTTGGGCATGTTGGGGGACCGATTTGATGGTGGGTGGGATTCCCGTAGTTTTTGGTGTTTCGAGGAATAGATTTGATGATGGACAGAGTTCCCATTATTTTGAATGGGTCAGGGAACTTTCTCTAGAATGATGTGAGGGTTGTTTTTCAAAATGTGAAGATGGGTTCCTCATGAATCAATACCATGCAAATTGTTCCTTCAAGAAAAGATGAATATGGTTAGTTGTTTCAGATTCAGGGTGATTTTTTTCTTCATGGGGGTAGTGATATGAAGAAGATTGTAGATGGGAGAGTGCTCATGCGGGTATGAGATGGATATTATAGATATTCCTTGTAACATGTGTCTAGGAATTTGGTGGCATGAACAGTTGAAGGTGGGGGAGTAAATGCACAACTATGAAATGATGAACTAAGGGTGAATATTTTCAAAGGAGAGGAAAACTCCTTGGACTTGTGGGGGGTTTGACATCATGGGTGTCAAATAATGATGGGATTTGTAATGGTGCAAACACCCATGGGGGACATATGTGGTTTATAGTAATGTTGTTGATGGCACATCAAGATTGTAATTTTGAGGACTCTATGGGGTGGAGTCTTGTTCTTATAATGAAAAAATTATGGTAGGCCTTGCGGTTATCAAAGGGGGAATACTAGTGAATGTATGGTAGACGAAGGGTGAACGGTTCCTATATGCTAGTTTCAAGATAATACCTATGATAAGACTTTTGTATCATTGTTGATGGGGGTTGAAAATATTCATGTTTTGGTCAAAATATTGCACACATGATGTAGATACCGAAGTGTATTAAAGGATATAACCAAGGTATTGACAATGCATAAATATGAACCAAAATGTGACGCACCTGTGGTGTGCGCATGAATATTGAGTGCTAGGTGAAATGTTCCAAATTGAGGAGTGAGAGGCATCATTTTGGAAATCTCGGTGTGCCGATCGTGGTGGTGTGAATGGTTTGTCAAATGGAGCTGTAGTTTGGGCATGGAGATGGTTTGAAAATTGGTCCAATACTTTATAAATAGGGGTGGAGCATGCTTTTCAAGATCAGTGGTACATTTTGACTTCCGTGATTTCGAGAGAATTATTGTTGATTTCAGGAGGTTGATGTAGTAGTTTTTTTCACAACAAGATCCATGTAATCCTAAACCCTATCCTCTAAATTTATATCTAAGTAGTTTTAGGGCTAGGGGGATCAAGTGCCCATATGGTTGGTTTTTAGCCATAAAAATTAGGCGCATGAGTATTTGGGCTTATAGCACGTAGGAACGCGAGAAAAAGCTTTTATCTTCTAAAATAACACGAGATAATGTTTGATGATCATGCAAAGTGCAAGATTTGGTCGCGCAGATGACTTGTGTGACTAATTAATAAGAATTTGGACTGGTGCACAACTGAAGTTTGTAAATCCTGCGCTCTTCACTACATGATTATTTTTATATTAGTCATGCTAGAGCGCAATCGAGGTATGTATGGCTCATGAAAACAAGTTGTACAGGTATGTAGATATTACTTGTGCAAGGCATGGCCTAGACAAGGTAGTGTCATGTGAAAACACAAGTTAAAAATGAAAAATCACACTAGATAGGTAGTTTGGTGTTTTTTTCTAGTTTTGTAATGGGTACTAGATAGACTCGAATTGTTGACCCTATTGTGCTTGCAGGTATTGATGGATTATGTTGAGTGACATGAGCATAGTTATGAGGATTTGGTAGATGATTTAGGAGAGATATTGTAGCCACACATACTTTTATGGATGTAGGGCTCCGAATTTTTTTTCATGTGCCCATTCCTCAGATTGGCAGATTACTTACTGCACGAGATCATCTATATCTGTGATCCAAAGCAATCAATATTTCACATAGGGGGTGAGGACCTAAGCATTACTTATTAGGATATATATTTCTTGACTAGGTGTCTTTGGGGGATTTGTGAGTTGATACATCTAGCATTGGGAGGAGGCTGTATGATCTAGGGGTTGATTGATCGGTATTGTGATGATGATTAGAGTGCCCTAAACTCAAGGAATATTTTGGTAAGTCATCTACATAGTTTATCTGTTTGGGTGGTAACTTCTGTGGTGTTGGATACAAAGGTATATTCCCCTCATAGGATCATAGGAGGCTAGTTTCTCTTGGTTGAGAGAGTGATAGGGGAGCAACATGTAGATTGGGGCTCAATGTTGCGGGAGAGTATGATGCAACAACTAGGGGATTTGGAATGAGAGCGTTGTCCAATGACTATTCACCATGGGAGTGTTTTATGTTTCTATTTATTTGAGTGGTATCCCTCTTTGAGGCCGCATGTAGTGATTCCACTAAAGAATCCTCGAGAGCCTTATATGGTGTATCGAGAAGATGTGATTCCTCATCTTGGTGGGAGCGAGGTAGGAGAGGTATGCACTCCTCATTTTATGGAGGTGTGTCTTCAGTGGATTGGGTGGATGCAACAATATATGTGGAGGGGTATGGACTACACTAGTGATCTAGAGTTACCAAATCTAGTCCATGGCTAGGATCCCTTAGGTATGCATTATGTTGATTGATTATATCTGTTTTTGTACATATTTATGATTATGCACATACTTTTTTATATATGTATTGATGATGTTGTTTTTATTTGTGATGCAGATGCTGTACCAATATGACTATCCCGCAGGGCTCATCGTCGTCACCATGATGAGGAGGGTGTGGGGCCTATAGGACCTACTGGGGATTCTAGAGTTGTGGGTGAGGTTTCTCCTGCTGGGGGAGTAGTTGGTGGGGATGCTTATACAACTTCCTTAGATGAGATGGAGAGACAACTCAATAGGATTATCATTGGGATCAACGATTGTGGGATCATCGTTTTGGATGACGAGAAGCTGGCATAGACCTTGCATCTCCTAGTAGCTTATGGGAATGGGTGGTGCTATGTGATGCATAATTTAGCAGTGGCATGCCATGTGGCACGAAGGGCACAAGGGGGATAGGATACTCCTACTAAGCAGAGGCCATGACTAAGAATAAGATTGGCATGGGAACTTGATCCATAGGTGACAATAGACAAGGTCATATGGTCATTAGCAATTATGGGTCCCCATGATCTAGCTACCGGTAGAGAAGCTTGAGTGCTAGGCACTTGTTGTATTTTATGTTGATATAGGGAGGTGAGCCCCATTTTGTATATGTATTGGATGGTGCATATGGGAAGCGATTTGTATGATGTATCCCCCATAAGGGTTATGCCCCTTAAGGTCCATTTTTTGTACATGACACACATCTTTTTTTATGATATATATATACCATTTTGGTAGCACAATTCATATTTCCCATTTATGTATGATATGTCTATGTATATTAGGTGATGATGATGATTTGTTCATATGTTGATATTTATCATGTATAGTTGTAGGTACCTGCACATGATATTAGATGGTTATCGACATATGATGGCATATGGATGTGTAGATATTGTACACATGTAGTGATATGTACTTACTCATGTTATTAGTGACGGTCCATACCTAAATGTATAGATGTTGTGTTTGTTTGTGAAGGGTTAGGTAGACACTTGACATATTAGGTTCCAATTCAACACCTTGTTGGCGATATAATCAATGAATGCAGTGAAGTTTCTTGAGACATGGGTAAAGGTAATGGTTTCAAAATATTGTATGAGAAGGCACACTTCTAGGAAATTGCAGAAGAGGAGTGAATTGTAGATGTGAAATACATTGTTTAGTTGTGAGACAATCAATTGAGAATCTAGATGCACATGTAAAATGGAATATTCCAAGATGGATGGAATCAGTTAAGAGATTGATAATGGTGTCATATTTTTCTTGGTTATTGGTAATTTCCCCCAGGAAAACTCCACTAGTGTGGTGTAAAGTTCGACTAGGGGTATAAATAGCCCAAACAATCGATGTTAGATTCTTTGACCAACGAATTGCACCATCTGCGAAGACGACATAGTTGTTCGAGCTAGAGGTCATCTACATAATAAACATAGGTTTGTTTTAGTTTTCCATTGATGGGATGGAAAAAAAATGTGCTACATTGTTCTTCTGAAAATCTAAATGGACAATGGAGTGTGTGGGAAATGGTGCGACCCTTGTAAGGGTAGGGTCTACCCAGTATTGGTTGTGTGGGTTAATATTGGGAGTGGGGATATCTTAGGAACTTATGTATGTAAAGGATGCTGTTGGTTTTGGTCGTTGTTGGAGGATGAGGAATCCTCATTGGTGAGTATGTTTTCCAGGGGGGATACACTATCGATGCAGGTATCCACTAAGGGGGGAGCAATTTTCTCTACAAGTGATTCTTGTGGAGACACTTGAAGGTGGAGAAGTTAATACTATAGAGGCATATGCTTTAGGTGGTACTATTGCTCAAGACGTAAAATGGGGCATTGGAATGAATAATGGGAAGTCACACTGCATGATTGGAAATGGAATCATATCCTGGTCTATGTATTCCCATGTGTTAAAGTCAAGAGTGATGCAGTGGGTGTAAATGTGTGCGTACTACTATGATTGGGAATCATATGAGTATGGTTCCCACATGATGTACATCCATCCTATTGGACCTCATGTTCAACATGGGTAGGAGTTGTAGGAGTCGCTGGAATAAATGGTTATAGAGATGCAACCAGTATTGTTGCATATGTGGTGACAATGTTAATGGAAACAATTTCTTGTGGGGGAGAGGGAGGGATCTCCACCAAAGATTGAGTGAGGTGAATGTTCTCCAAAGAGTCTCAAAATAGGGGGAGTGCATGTAGTGACCAAACCGAAAGAAAATCAAACACGCTTTGTTGGTGCATAATGAATTGGACTTGGTGGTTTTGGTGGGAGAAGAAAAGGTTAAGGTTCCTTGTGCTATGGCTTGGGATGCATGCATCACAATGACAAGTGTGTTGAGAAAATTTATGAGCTCTAGTAGGGTGGGATTCAAGTTATTCACATCACCTTATTGACCATAGAGGGCACATGGTGGAGTGACCCACATGGTTGGAGTATCATTCATGATGGGGGATTTCAACATTTGTTGAACCATGCCCCCTTCTTTAAGTTTAGAAACTCATGATGATGGTTTGGGGATGTGGTTATGGGAGACCAAGGATTTTATCTTGGGTTATTTTATACCCCCATTAGCAGATGGTGTGATGGTTGGTGGTGGCTTGTTCTTGGGTGTTGTTGGATTACCATGTGGTTCATATGGAGTTACCAGTCTGACTGGAACAAACTCATAATGTGTTAGGGGTTTCAAGGACATATATGGGTATGGTGGCGTGAGGTACTGCATAGGGATTCCCAAAGTGAGGCACTGGAGAGTTAAATAGGCCATAATCATTGTCCCAAAGTGAGGCACTGGAGAGTTATGGGGGGTACAAGAATGATATATTAAACATGGGGGTCATTGATGGATTCAACGCCTAATTCACATCATGACTTATAGGAGGTGTGGATGATGATGCCATTGGGTTGGGATACTATTTTTTCATGGTGAAAATGGTGCAAATGAGTCTGTCTGTAGAGATGGGGATTTTAGGTGGAGGACTGGAATATGCCCCTAGGAGGTTGAAATCTTTGTATACACCTAGTAATACATCAACATAAGGTGTTGTTTTGGATTTTCCTACCATGGTAGGATGTTCTCGGGTTTATGGTTGCAATAGGGTTATAGTAGTTAAGTTGGTAGAGGGTGATGATCTTCCCATTAAAGGGGAACATCATGATTTGTAATACCGAGGAGGAGACTGCCTTTATAGCATACATGTAACTATGACCCAAAAGTATGTTGTAGTTGAGTTTGGAATAAACTACCTCAATATCGATCATTACCATATTTCCCCACAACTCGACAGGGACATTTTGGTACAATCCTCTTAGATGTGAAGGTATTCCATCATATGCATGGAGGGAAATAAAGGATAGGACTAAATAATGTGAGCCCAATCATTTCCAAACATTTTAGGATATGGCGCATGTGTATCTACCTTCATGGATAATACACCAATGAATGATCATGTTATTAATGGTGAATAGGACTTGGAATGTGAATAACAAGGGTATTCAGAGTTAAGCTTTGTCAAGGTCGAAAGTCATGAGGCGTGAGTCAAAAGGGTTGACTATGCCAAGTGCGTTTAGGAGTTATTTTTGTTGAATTGGACATTATTTGAGCACTTCCAAGGTGGACATGACAACTGGAGATTGATCCAAGTCATACACAATGTTGTAGTTGTGGGAGGATTTCATATGAGGTTTATGAGGGGTACATCGAAGTGGTGCCCTGGGTATCCTTGGTATTTTTTCTGTGTTCAGGAATAAAATATGCAAAGGGCCTCCTAAGCAAATAAGGGATTCTTCTACCCCTGTTGAGGGATTAGGGATGCTATACCCTTTGGATCTAGTCTATAGGTTAGTAACAACTGTGGAGTTCATGTAAATGTTTTGGAAGGATCCATTTCTAGAGGGACAAGTATCTAGTTGTTGGGTAATCGCTCCTTGGTTAGAAAAAGGTTGTTGCATAACATCTTATTGAGGTTGTGGTGCAGGAGATTCCTGAGGAGAGTTGGGTGGCATATTTGTCTTTACTTATACCAAATGTTGGTAGTAAGGGATGAGAGAACAATGGTGGATATAATGTCCATACTTTCTACAAATGGAGCAAGAATAATTTGTCCTTGTGTTTGTATTTTTACCTTGCTTGGGGGTAGGGAAAATTTTAAGGATCGATACTTATTTAAAATTGTATAAACCTTAGAGAATCTTACCAATTATTAAACTTCCAACTATAAAAGATTTGGAAACAATTTTATAAAAATATTTGAATTTCTAAGGATTTAATATAGTTTATATAATAATTTGGTGATTTTTAGAGTACCCCATCAAAATTGGGCTAAGCGGGGCTTCAAAAAATGCAAATTGGTGAATCTTTTATTTTGAAAAAAACATGGAAAAATATCCCATGGGATAAATTTCTTCACTAAAATTTTATTTGTTTTGGGGATTGATTCCTTGCACTAATTGGTTACCCAGGTTATGGTTTTGTTGGGGAGGGGGATTGGCCCCTTGCCCCTATTGTTGGGGTCGCTTGTTCTTACCTTTCTTCTTCTCCATTTTCCAAGGGTTTTGGGGATTATCTATGTGAAATTGCTCAAATTGTTGGGTTTGTTATTGGAAGGAAGGTTAGACTAAGTTAACCCCCATGTGAGGCATGGGATAATTTCCAGGAGGGAATGGAAATAGGTGGTAATGGTTATACCCCTGTGGTGGGATATAGGATTGTTGTGCTCCATACAATTTGTTGGTAGGAGCAGTTTGTTCCATTTCTAGTGGGGGCGTTGTTTGTGATTGTCTTGTGTTTGGGTAAGTAGGACTATAGGGCCCATACTTTAATTGTCCAAATTGAGGATTTGGGATAAATTAGTGGGGGCCAACACAACTAGGATGGGGGAATATTGCACAACCATGTGGGTTGGTACAAGAGTTTGTTGCATGGAATATTTTCCCTATTGGGAAATGGACTCAATAATCCCATCCTCTAAATGCGAGGACTATGGTTGGGGATAACCCAATAAGCAATACTGAGGGGCATCGAAAAGGGTGGTATATAAGTACCATGATTGTGTGTAGATGATGTCAAAGTGTTGGGACTTTATGATGGCGTCTTTCTCAGTTTGGGACATGGAGGTCACCACATATTTTGTGATGGTCTATTAGAGTGATTTAAGAAAATAATCCAAGAGAAATAGAGGTTGGATGTCAATTTTGCACAACGTGTGCCTTCAAAACCACTTGTGGATGTGGTTAGTGATATGGGTAGAAGTGTTTTGCTGAAACTTTGTGGGAATTTGGAGATGTAAATCATGGCGTATGTGGAGATAAAAGTGTGTAAGAAATTTAGTATAATTTTTCCCAAAAGTGGTGTGGGAAGCCCTAGGTAGGTTTACATACCATTTTGCATCTATTCCAGTGAGAGTTTGCTGAAAGAGTCGAAGCCTCACTGAGTCTTTCACGATGCTAGGAGGAACACAAAAGGTGGAAGGACATAATGTGGTTGATGGGATTGTCATTTTGCTTCCCTTCTAACTTGAGAATGTATGATGGTATATTTTCAGGCATGTACAACCATGCTTCATCATGAGATATGGGGTCATTGATAAGCGTCACTAGTTCTGGGATATTCAAGCTCACCATGAAAGGTGGGTGGGGGTTAGGTGTTGCCATTTTATTATGTGTGTTGTTTCCTTGAGGGGGAGAATGGGGAATATGTGGCAGTGATCTTTGTATTCAATGGGAAGATGAATATGTTATGTGACCTCTTCTGGAAGAGGGTTAATAAGATGGGGCATTTCCTTCGTTGGGTGGAAATAAAAGTGATCCTCTTCCATGAGAGGAGGAATAAAAGGGATCCAAAATATGTTTTAGGAGAGAGAATGTGTCAATCAAGGTGCATCCTATCCCAAAGGATCCATTCAATGTGGCATAGGAGCAACCCCAAGTAGGTGACCTACCTCATTGACCACAAGGAGAGAGTGGGAAAACACCCCTTGAGAGAGGGGATATGCCTTGAAATCTATAAGAATTCCTTTTGGGGGGGGGGTTCCTCTATGGTGTATGTCTAGTCACAAAGTGAGAGTGATGCTGGAAATAAACACAATTGAACATATGAAAAAATATGGCATTCACAACAAATGAAAAATGGTGCAATAAGTGAGTGATATGTGCAATATTGGTTTAGTGAAAATGATCCCACATGTAGGTTCTTTTTAATTATGAGTTAGGTGAAATTTCATTTAAAAATAAAATAAAATGTAGACTCCTTTAATACCTAACGTCCTTCCTCTCAAATGTAACTGGGCCTTCCAAAATCACAATTGTTGGTGACAATGGGATCCACACAACAATTGACTAGTCAAGGTAACAAATAGACAGTTCTATTGGTGATGGGGCCAATTTTCCAATCAACAAAACTTAGAAACACCTCCCAATGAAAATAGCTGAATTTAGGAGTGACTTGCACCCACGAGTTCTCCTTGGTGATGCCATAAGTTTGATCACTAAGATACCTTGTATCAAGTGTGTGTCAGTGGTTCAGCCTGCATGGTATAGTGGCATCTCCCTACAACGAGATGAGTGACTCATAATGGAGAGAAGGGAAGATATACAACGAATTTCACCTCCTTGGTCACAACAAACTTCTTATCTAGGTTTTCTTTTAACACTTTCTTATAGCAATATTTTGATAGTACCCTAAAAGTCAACAATGCTATGTTTCAAAAATGCCTAATGAAACTAGATTGGTGGGCATTGTTTGGATGTCTAGCCCAAACAATCCTACCAAGCAAAAATATTGTTTTGTGACCTACTATGGAGGAATTTAGTTGGTTAGAATTTACAATGGTTGATTTTATAGGTCCAAATTTTGTTAAGGTGTGTAAAGGAGGTATTTCACAATTCCTCTCCTTTCTGATTCACCAAGATTGTATGTAATGCGAGGTGAAGATAATACTTAGGTTCAATGATATTTTAGGTCCCTTAGTGTGTGCAAGTGGAAAAACACATGGGAAGTAAGAAAATTGTATTGTCTCAATAAATTTAAAAGCTCGAAACAACATAAAATGGAAATTGCAATTTGAACTCTAATGATGTTAATGTTGCTTGCTAAAACAAAATTCTAATGAAATAAAAGTGTGCAATGGAGGAATTTCACACTTTACTCCTATTTTTGATTCACCAAGGTCACACAAGGCGCAAGGTGAAGAGCATGCTTTGGGAGAGGAGAGTCTTTCGGTCCTTTCTTGGGTGCAAGAAACGTATTTACACTACTTTAACTAATATGTGAAGTAAGAAAAAACATAATATCTCTTAAATTCTAGTGAAAACAATGAGGGATATTGAAAACCTTACGGTTGGTTACCTAGGTAGATTTTGAGGGATGACCCCATTTCTCCCTAATCATAGGATATGTGGTCTAATTACTATAGAATAATTTAACTATTGCAATTTAATTATATATAGTTAATTAGTGAACAACCATTATGGCTATGAAATTGTGCAAATAAGGTATAAAGCAAATAAAAGATGAAGCCTCATGCAAATCAGACAGATAGGTGTGCGTAGCACGGAAAAATAATTCACTAGTGATCAGTAGTGCAACTGCAGTACAAAGGGGTCGCTCGGGAATTGACTTGGAGAACTGCATGGGAATAACTACGTTTACATGCACGATAGAATGGATGTCGAAGGGACATACATGTTGAATATGCGGTCGAGATGTTGGGAGCCATGCATCTATAATGCCCCTTCTTTTGACTTGGAATGTACTTAACCAAATTATGTAAATTGTGTAATTATGATAATATAGATTCCTAGTGTGGAGCTCAATGCCAAGGCCCAACTAGTGAATGGATAGGCATGTATGATGTAAATATTGTTACTTGGATCGTATGGTTGGCTTGTCTTGCGAATTCAAAATGTATGTAAGTATTATTTGAATAAATAATAAAATGGTCCAAGAATGGTTGTCTAAAGAGCACCAAAGGAGATATGATTCCACCATATGGGAAGAGGAAAGGGGTCCTATAGGAAACTAATCATTGTTTCCAAGAAATCACCCAAATTCTGGCATGTGCCTTGAATGACCCAATTACCTTCTCTTGACTATTAACCAATCATTGAATGCATGTGGGAGGTTGGCGGGAAACGTTAGTTTATGCAACTATGGAAGCATGGGGTTGACTGCACCTTTGTGAAAGTTCTCTTAGTAGCCATGTCAATTGTATTTCACCATTTTCCCATACCTTTTGGAGTCTACCCTCAATCTCTCAATTCCCTCATGCATATTTTCTACACTACATAGAGTTTCCTACTGCTATGGATATCGATTATCTGATTATGGATAACCTAGGGAGTTTGAATTAGAGAGGGAGATGCATATTTGGAAGGGAAATCGATGGCTATAGGTGAGAAGAGAGGATTGAAAATCTAGGGAACCTTTCCCATTGATTTATGCTACTAATAGATGCTTGAGAATCCACAAATTTAAGCTACATGAAATTCCCCAACAAAATTTAGCAGGATGGTATTCTTCAATGCACACACTGGAAGCACTTGGAAATATGGATCACCCAATAGAGCCATGGATCGGTGAAGGGAATTCCTGAGAAAAGAAGGGTGTTGTGTGGGGAAAGTATTATGGAAGCCAAGGTTGTGGCTAAGTAAGACCCCTATAGAGATGTCTATGAGCATTTGGATAGGCATAGAGAGAAGAATGGGTTGTGGGCCATGAGAGAGAAACTTGTAGTTATTTCCTTCACCCTGGTGGCCTCATAGCCCGGATTGGGGTGGCCTCTTAGAAGAAAGTGTATATGTTGGATAGAGTGCCTACCGTTGGGTGGAAAATCACTCTTACATAGCCAATTGCTTGGATTGACACTATCTAAGGTAAGTATTCTTGTGTATTTTGAATTCTAAATGTTTTATTTGATGCATGTAATTTATTATGTGTGTATATGCATGAATCATGTGTGTGTATCAATTTGAATTTTGTTGTGTATGTTTAATTTGCATATGCACATATCTTCTAAATATTACAAAATCATAATTGGCTTGGGGAGAAATCTAGAATTCAAATTCAGTTAATTTCCCCTCCCATTGGTCGAATTGGGTGAGGGGGACGTATGGTTAGTTAGATCAGTTAAGGGAAATAAGTGTGAATAACCCCATGTTAATCTTATTTCCATCAGATAGAACATGAAATACTTCATGAAGGAGTTTCCAATGTTTTTCCCTTAAGTTCCAATGTGGTGGGACCTACATCAGAATTGGGGTTACTATAGAGATATGGTGCATTTTAACTCTCGGCTTCTGATTTAGAGGGTGATAGAGCCAAATATATATGCAAATAACCAAAGTTTTGATGCCAATGTTGGAATCAAAGTGTCATTGGTATTTGTTGTTAGAATAATCAACCCATAGTTAGCTACCTTAGACATTAATTAATCCAATTTTTGTCTTATTTGCCTAGTTTCCATATTCCACCTTATGCAAGTTGTCCTCCACACATCCATAGTGGTCAAAATTGCTAAATTTGAGTCATGGAGCACTTGGGAAACCTCTTGGAATCAAATCTACTTTATTCCTATCCTCCCTAGCGCATGTTTGCTTTTTCTGCTTTATTGCCTGCTTTTTCTGAGTTTTAAGGCAATTGGGAAAGTTTGACTAGGTGAAGTTAACTTGTTTTTTGTCCTCAACATCCTCCACTATTTTCTCCTATGAAAAGCATGTATGTGTTGTCCTTCCACCATCTATTAGCTTTCCTAATTGATTTTTCCAATTCGTGAGCTCCTAGACAGATTTGGAATGTGCTTTATGCACCTATGGGGGATTTGCTTAGATTTAGTAAGCCTGCTTTTGACTAAATCGAATGGCATATTCATGCATTAAAATATCTCATGTAATTATTTATTGTGGAAGCCTATGACTTCACAGGGTTGGCTATTGTACACTTATTCAATACAGATTAGTGTTCTGCTCCATATTCAGTCTCCTTTTGTGAGTAATTTGCATGTGTAATTGGCAATTGTTGTGAGTGAAATTGTTCTAACACTTGGGTTCAATTTCCACATGGTATCAGAGCCTTTGTAGATCGATTTCTCTCCTTCCATCTTGTTTTGCAGGTTTGACATCATTGATTGGGAGCATTCTGTTGACTGACGGGACAATTTATGAGCTATGGATCAATCTCAGAAGATCATCTTGACTCCATTTAACTTATTTGAATGGAAAGCAGAGATGGAGATACTATTGAGAGAAAAAGGCCTCTACAGAGTGACTATGGAAACAAAATCAGAGCCCAATGCAGATGTAGAGAAGATTAAATGGCACAACAGGAGGGATGAGGCCTATGGTCTCCTGTGTCTGAGTATATCCAGAGACCTCCTTTTCCATCTTGATGGATTGACATCACCGAATGAAGTATGGGAGAAGCTTGTTGATATTTTTGGAAAGATAGATGAGATGAGGGGACATCAAATTGAAAATGAATTGATCTCCCTGAGTCCCAATAGCTTTGAATCCTTGCAACTCTATTTTTCCAAGTTCAAAGCATTTGTTTTGCAGCTAAAACAATGTGTGATCGAAAAGAAGGATGATCAGCTGGTCTTGGCCATACTCTCGAAGCTTGGCCCTGACTATTCAGTGTTTTTTTTACCTTCTATGCCACAAAGTTGACAGCTCGAGCCTGGAAAATGCCTAGCCTTGTAGATTTCATGGAATCTCTCACACAAGAACAAGATAAATTGGTGATGATGGGCACCATAAAACCATCCAAAGACCAAGCTCTAGTTGCTGGAGATTCGAGGGTGGATTCAAAAAGCAAGAAGAAAGATAAAAATCCACCTGAGCAAAAGAGAGACAAGAACAAGTCTCCAGAGGAGCCTCAAGGTTCCAAGAAGAACCCCCACAAGAAGAAGAACAAAGGAGAAATGAGCAAGTGCGCATACTACAGTAAGGGCAATCATTCTGAAAGATCCTGCATGAAGAAGCAAATTGAAATGCTGACCCAACTCCTAGAGAAGAATGGCATCTCCCTTCCAGATAGCTCAAAGAAGAGGGAAGGAGGATCAAATTCAGAAGGCAGAGAGAGAGTTCATGCATTGGTTGCTGGCACATAAGGATCACCTAGTTTCATCATTGATTCTGGAGCTTCAAGACATATGGTTTCGAACAAGGAGGCATTCACCTCACTTGACATGTCGAAAGGTCCACCAATAGTACTGGGAGATGACTCTTTGACTGAAAGTTTGGGCAAAGGGAGGATTGATCTTGACCATGGTAAGTTCAGCAATGTGTTGTATGTTCCAGGTCTTGCCTCTAACCTCTTATCAGTGTATCAGATGACCCACACAGGGTCTCCAAAGAAGTTCATATTCTCCCCTGATGAAGTTGAGATCACAGAGATCTCAAGTGGTAAATTCATTGCAAAAGGAGTTGCAAATCACACTTCGAAGGTATACATGTTCTCACACTTCCTACCCTACTCAAACCCCTCTGCTCTTCTGATTCATGCTAATGAGGCAAGCAAGATTTGGCATGAAATATTTGGCCACCTAAATTACAAGTATCTTTCTGATCTTAGTGAAAAAGAAATGGTCATAGGGTTACCAAAGATTAAGTTTTCCAAAGGAGTCTGTCAAGGTTGCATCCTAGGAAAACACCCAGAGCATAAATTTGAGAGAGCTAGTCATGAGAGAACCTCTGCATCTCTTGAGTTGATACACAGCGATGTTGCTGGCCCATTTCCTCATATGTCATTGATTCAGGCCAAATATGCATTGACATTCATAGATGAATTTTCTAGGTATTGCTGTGTTCACTTCCTGAAACACAAGTCTGAAGTTTTTGGCCTCTTGAAAGTCTTTAAGGCTTTGGTTGAAAACTAGTCTGGGAGGAAAATCAAGGTCCTCAGATCTGACAATGGTGGTGAGTATGTCAAGTCTGAGTTTATTCAATATTGTGCAGATGTAGGTATTCATATGTAGCATTCTATCCCTTACACACCACAACAGAATGGTGTTGCTGAGAGGAAGAACAGATCACTGAAAGAGATGGCAAGCTGCATGATGGAGGCTAAGACTTTGCCACCAAAGTACTGGGCCGAAGCTATAAACTATGCAGCATATATCTAGAATAGGGTTCCTCATAAACAGCTTGAAGGTATGATTCCTTTCGAATAATGGAGTGGGTACAAGCCAGATGTGACCCATTTCAGGATTTTTGGCTCAAGGGCTTGGGCTAGAATTCCAACATAAAAGAGGAAGGATTTGCAGCCCCAAAGACAAGAGTGTCTATTTGTTGGGTACTCTAAAGATTCAAAAGGGTACAAGCTGATCAATTTGAGCAAAAACAAAGCCTTCATTGAAAGGTGTGTTCAGTTTCAAGAAGAGCCTCTAGCAGCAGTGGAAGTTGGAGAATCCTCTTCACCACCAGAACCTCTGAATGTAAGTGAAGAGATAGTTGAACATGCTGATTCTGATATGTCTGATAATTATGATTTGATTGTATATCCTAACAGTCCTACAAGACCAAAATGGGCATCCAAGACCATTCATGCAGCTTGAGAACTAGCTGGAAATACTAATGATCCTAGGAGGACTAGATCTCAGTTTGAGAGTGCTCTGTGCATGAAAGATCCTATGTTTGCAGAGAAATGCTATCTTATGATTGAATCAGATCCACAGACATATGAAGATGCAGAAAATGATCCAAGATGGCAAGCAGCCATGAAGGAAGAGTTCAGCTCACTCCAGAAGAGCAACACTTGGGAGCTGGTTGATCTTCCCCCAGGGAGGAAGCTAGTTCAGTGTAAGTGGGTGTACAAAACCAAATTTTCTGCTGATGGTTCACCTCTAAAGTACAAGGCCATATTGGTAACCAAGGGCTACTCATAGGTTCATGGTATAGACTACAATGAGACCTTTGCACTAGTGGCAAAGATGGACTCCATTAGGCTAGCCTTAGCCATTGCAACTTCAAAGCAATGGGAAGTACATCACATGGATGTGAAGTGTGCTTTCCTGAATGGAGATCTCACTGAAGAGATATACATGCAGAAGCCTCAAGGATTTTCTACTAACCCATCTCTTGTGTGCAGGCTAAAGAAGTCATTGTATGGGCTTAAGCAAGCCTCCAGGGCTTGGTATGCCAAGATTGATAGCTTTCTGCTATCATTGAATTTTGTTCGATGAAAATAAGATCCAAATGTATATTTGAAGCTGATTCATGGTTCATTAATTATCATTGTTTTATATTTTGATGACCTTCTCATTACAGGAAGCTCAAAGGATGATATTTCCTCCTTGAAGGATGCAATGAACCATGCCTTCTCAATGACAGATTTGGGCTTATTGAGCCAATTCTTGGGGCTCGATATTGCTCAAACCAAAGAAGGAATCAAAGTACATCAGTCCAAGTATGCCTTGTATTTGCTGAACAAATTCAAGATGAAGGATTGCAAGCCAAGCAAGACTCCTTTCCTTTCAGGAGTGAAGCTTGAAGAAGCTGATTCTTCACCTATGGTAAACAATACACTGTATAGGCAATTGATTGGATGTTTGTTGTATCTTACACATAATAGACCTGATATTTCTTATGCAGTAAGTGTGGCTTCAAGATACATGGATCAGCCTCATGAGATCCATTGGAGAGCAGCCAAAAGGATCCTTAACTTTGTTCAGGGAACAAGGACACATGGGATCTTCTATAAAGCTAAATCTGATCTTGATTTGATTGGGTTTACTGACAGTGATTGGGCAGCTGATAGCACAGATCGAAAGTAAACATTAGGATATGTGTTTATGCTTGTAGAAGGGCCAATCAGCTGGTCAAGCAAGAAACAAAGTGCCATTGCACTCTCATCTACAGAAGCAGAGTACAGAGGAGTTGTAAATGCAACAACTCAATGTTTATGGTTGCAGGGGTTACTTGGAGAGTGTGGCTTCGAATCAGAATACTAAACTACTATCTACTATGATAATTAGAGTACCATTCGAATCTGCAATGATCCAATTCAGAAGCAGAGAACCAAGTAACCCATATGCACTACATCAGACAGCTTGTGCATGATGGCACCATTCACCTACTATTCTGTTCATCTTCAGAACAAGTAGCATATATCTTCACCAATTTTTTTTGTGAGAAGACATTCAGTAATCTCAAATCACTGCTGGGGATTTCTGATCATGCTATGAAGCATGAGTGATGACAATATTTCCAAATTTTGTTTTACAATCCATCTTTAAGGGAGGATTTTTCCCACTGGGTTTTTGCCTCTTTCCTTGGTTAAATGGACATGCAGTACGTAAAGGGTGACTAAGCCTTGTTGCTAGGCCCTATAATTTTCTGATATTTTACTCATAAGTCAGGCTTAAGGGGGGGTGTTATAATAATCAACCCATAGTTAGCTACCTTAGACATTAATTAATCCAATTTTTGTCTTATTTTCCTAGTTTCCATATTCCACCTTATGCAAGTTGTCCTCCACACATCCATAGTGGTCAAAATTTTTAAATTTGAGTCATGGAGCACTTGGGAAACCTCTTGAAATCAAATCTTCTTTATTCCTGGCCTCCCTAGTGCATGTCTTCTTTCTTTGCTTTATTGCCTGCTTTTTCTGAGTTTTAAGGCAATTGGGAAAGTTTGACTAGGTGAAGTTAACTTGTTTTTTGTCCTCAACATCCTCCACTCTTTTCTCCTATGAAAATAATGTATGATTTTTCCTTCCACCATCTATTAGCTTACCTAATTGATTTTTCCAATTCGTGAGCTCCTAGACAGATTTGGAATGTGCTTTATGCACCTATGGGGGATTTGCTTAGATTTAGTAAGCCTGCTTTTGACTAAATTCGAATGGAATATTCATGCATTCGAATATCTCATGTAATTATTTATTGTGGCAGCCTATGACTTCATAGGGTTGGCTATTGTACACTTATTCAATACAGATTAGTGTTCTGCTCCATATTCAGTCTCCTTTTGTGAGTAATTTGCATGTGTAATTGGAAATTTCCGTGAGTGAAATTGTTCTAACACCTGGGTTCAATTTCCACATTTGTTTTTCAGCCAGTGTCGAATCCTGAGGTCTGAAGTGTCGACGTTGGGATTGAAAAAATATTGTGAATGGATCATCATACTAGTGTCAATGCTGATGTGCCAACTTTCGACATTCGATGTTGGAATAAATGAGTTCCAATATTAGAACGTCAGTGTCGAAAAAGTGATTTAAAAGTGTTTTGGTAGTGATCCCATTTATGACTCCCAACATCGAAAACATCAGAAAGGTTGAAATAAAAATCATGTATGTTTATAATTGTAATTAATATACAAACTAACTGAATTTAATCAATAATTAATATATTTAGCCCTTAGTTAACTATGCTTCTTGCTACATATTGGTATCAATGTAGCTGTGTAGTGTGGGGTATGTTATAGAGTGGTATTAGAGCCAATAGTTTCATTTGCTGAAGTTGTATGGGCCAACAGTCCGGTTTTACAAGCTTAAACCAGAAATGGTTTTAGAAAAGTTGATATTTGTTAAGTGTTAGACAAGAAGGGTCCATGTGGGAAGAGGGTGTGATGTGGAACATAACATAAGATCCATGTGCATGTGATCACATGTAGTGGAGTGTGAAGAAGGATGAGATCTGGACATTGGGTGGTGAAAATATTTAGCATGAAAGGAGGTTCAATGTTCCCTCCGCACTTCAGTTAGTTCTTTAAGTTTAACCACATATGTTGGAGTAGTATGAAAATGGGGCATGCCATGCACAATTAGATTCTGAATGGGGTGTTTCAAATGTTCCTGTATTTATAGAAATCAACAATTTGGTTCTTCCTGGAATGAATGAAAATAGTTAAATATATTTTTTCTGAGAATATAATGCATTTAGAAAATGTGTTTATGAACACTTTTGCAAATTCAAAATCATAAAAACGATAGTTAAGGTTCATCATTCTCTCTAGTTCAGTTGGGAAATATTTGGTCTTAGTTTGGATAACAAGATCATCATCACGGATGATGCCCATGACCCCAATGGTTTTGGGACATATGAAATGGGAGAGCATATACAAGTTGAGAATGCAAAGACAAAATCCAATGGTAGAAGAAGCCAAATGACTCCCCCAAACATTGCAAAAACCATAAGGAGTCTAAGGGTTGAGCTGCAAAGTTGTAGAGAAGACAATGAGAGGATCCTTAGAGCTCAAGGATAATATAATCAACTAAATGAAACCATGCATCAAAGTTTGATATAAATTTAGAGGAATATTAACCATGGGAAAACCCATAAAATCAAGAAAAGGGTGGGATTATTTGAAGGAGACATTTGGACAAGAGGTCCTATAGTTCAAGAAGGATTTGTAGAGACAGAAAATATACTCTGGAAATCTCTTCTAGCGAGTCACTTAACTTTAGAGAATCTAGTGAAGGAACAATATTTCCACCTCGTAGATGTAAGTGGAATAGGTATTTCAAGGACAAATCTCATGGGGAATTTAAGAATGAAAAAACTCTTACTTTTGATGGTGAGGTAAAACCCGGTCAAGAAGTTGAGGCTTGTATTTTTTGGATGAGGAAGTATTTTCAATTCTAAGGTTACTCATAAAATATGAAGGTGAGAGTAGCTATATTCAGTCTGAATGGAATATCGTCCATATGGTGGGATCAACTTAGAGAGGTGAAGAGGATAAATGAAAGAAAAATTGTATGGAAGCAATCCAAGAAATATTTCAAGGAAAAGTACCTCTCTCATAGGTACTATGATGGAAAAATTAAAGAGTTCCATGAGCTGAAGTTGGGACACATTACTATGGATGAACTTGTAAAAAAATTCTTGGAGCTGCTGAGATATGTCAAGTACATCAGGGATAGCAAAGTCCAAATTCAATGTTTTCTAAGTGAAATGCTCCAATCATATGAATATAGAATTGAGTTTGATGAACCTCAAACACTAGAAGAGGCCATAAGGAAGGCCAAGTATTGCTATGACCAGAACAAAAGAAAACCAAAATTCCATAAGGCATGGAACAATAAGATAAATGAGAAGTTTGACCAAAGGAAGAAGGGGTTCAATCATCCTCAATACATAAATCATCCAAGGAAGCCACAACAGGGTATGGCTAAACCATCTAGAATGGTGGGAGACAATACAAGAGAGAAAAGGGAGCCACTTCAATGTTGGAGATGTGGAGAGGACCATATTCTTAGGAAATGTCCAATCATAATGAGAAAGAAAAACAAGTTCACAACATCTAAAGAGATGAAACTACGGGTCAAGTGGTAAGGACCGTCCATAGGATCTATGTAGCACCAGAGGATCGCCAAGTAGACCATTAGTCAACGTTTGTTGAGGTTTAAGGTAACATTTATAAGAATTCTATTTATATTTTGATTGACCCTGTATTTACTCACAGTTACATCACTCCTAGAATTGTTGAGATTTGTGCTTTTGACAAAACTTAGCATAGTAAATCATGGTTAGTCCAACTAGCTATGGGAACCAAGAGGAAGGTTATTGAGATAATGGAGAAATGTCCATTGGAGATGGGTGGAATTTCCACTTGATTAAACCTAAATATTTGGCCAATTGGTTCCTATAATATTCTCATTGGAATTGATTAGTGAGAAGCACATAAAGTCAATTTTTATTATTACAACAAGTATTTTGAATGCATTGATGAAGAAGGAAAATTGAGGGTTGTAAAGGGAATTCCAAAGGTAGTATCTATTAGGAATATTTCATCCATGCTGTTGAATAAGTTCTATAGGAAAGGTTTCCAATTATATGCATCTCATGTTTTGGAGAAAACATAAAATGAAATTACCAATTTGGAAGACTATGATGTGCTATAGGAATTCAGAGACATATTTCACAATGAAGTTCTAGGACTTCCTCTAAATAGGTACATGTATTTTAAAATTGATCTTGTTCCAAGAGCTACACTAGTGTCCAATACATTGTATAGGATGAGTACACCATAATTATTAGATTTGAAAATGCAATTGCAAGAATTGTTGGAAAAGAAGTACATTCATCCAAGTGTGTCTCCATGGGAAGCACCCATCCTATATTTTAAGAAGAAATATGGAAAACTTATGTTATGAATTTATTATAGATTGTTGAGAAAACTTACTTTGAAGAACAAATATCCCTTTTCCTCGAATTGATGATCTTTTTTATCAAATGAGAGGGGAAAAGGTGTTTTCAAAAATTGACTTGAGGTCTCATTACCGTCAAGTGAGAATCAAGGAAGAACATATTCATGAGACAACCTTTAGGACAAGGTATGGGCACTATGAGTTCATGGTGGTGTCATTTGGTCTCACCAATGCACCAACTACATTCATGTGCCTCATGAATAGTGTTTTCAGTCAGTATTTGGACAAGTTTGTTCTTTTTTTCCTAGATGGTGTTCTTATTTATTCCAAGGATGAATAAGATACTTAAGAACAATTGAGAATGGATTTGAAATTTCTAAGGGAGCATAATTTGTACGCAAAATAGGAAAATGTGACTTTTATAAAAGTAAAATTAATTATTTGGGTCATGTTATTTCAAAGGATGGATATCAGTTGATCCCAAGAAGATTGAATCCATCATGAATTGGCCAACCCTAAGGAATGTGACAGATGTGAGATATTTTATGGGTCTTGAGGGTTACAGCAGGAGGTTCATTCAAGGATTCTCCAAAATTTCTCACCCAATTACTTCTTTGAAAAACAAGGGGATAAAGTTTGAATGGACACCAAAATGTGAAGAAAGAGTCTGGATATTGAAGGAGCTTCTCATAAATGCTCCAATTTTGAGAATCACAAACCCCCAAAAAATATATTTTGGTATGTATATATGCATGTAAACATGGAATTGGAGGAGTTATTATGCAAGATAGCCATGTGGTATGTTTTGAGTTAAGGAATTTGAAAGAACATGAGAATAATAATGCTACCCATGATTTAGAGCTCACAACCATAGTTCATGCTTTGAAAATGTGGAGGAACTAGTTAATGGGAAGGAAATTTGAGTTAAGGACATACCAATGTGGTTTGAAATATTTGTTTGAGAAACCACATTTTTTATGGAGAAACCAAATGTACTAGGAAAACATATTTTCTCAGCTTCCTATTTCACTATTCTTTCCTTTTTAGAATTAGTTAGCAGATTGGTGAAGGTTTATTGAATTTGAACCAGATTTGGTTCATGAAAAAAATTGTATATATGTATGTGAGCCTACGAGGCATAGGTGTATGGCCAGTCAAGAAGAAATCATGCCGATATAGATGATCATGTTAGTATTAGACCTACGGGGTTCATAACATAGGTTCTGTAACAAATTGTAAACATACAGGGTTCTTACGTTTGAATGGGAAAAGGCAATTGTGCGTGTCTCTGTGTAAATGGTAGGAATTCTGTTAAATGATAATTGGAAGGGAAATTCTCTCTTTATCTCCATATTTGAATGATGCATGATGTATGATTTATAACAAAGAGATAATAACCAGACATATAAAAATATAGATCAGACTTATTCCCTTTTATCAACCTTGAATGAAATTGAACATTAAAAATTGTAATGCTTTATTCAAAGTAGTTAGAATGTGCATAAATGTTATGTTAGACAATACCAATTGAAAAATTAGCATTGGGGGTGAATAACTATTCAATAGTTTCTTAAAATGACATATGAATTAAATAAACACATTTATTCCATTCATGTTCAACATGTTAAGATTGTAGTGAAACATCAATACATAGGTTAGCATGTTTACTGAATAAGAAACATGTGATCAATCTATCAGAAAGATAGAAGAATGACTAAAATTCATGAAAACAATTGATGAATAACCAGAAGCATAACATAAGAAACAGTGTAAATTTTATTAAGTTGTAACAAATTACAATATTGCCAAAAATTACATAGCTTTCCTCGTATGTCCTTGGTAGCCCCTTCTCCTATTGTCCTCTTAGAATTAATCCCATGAGCCCTTCTCTTGGGAGACACCCTTCCCTTTAAATAAGTATTACAATATTTTAGAAAGAGAAAAATATTCCCAAGATGTGGGATTACAAAATATCAATTTTAGGATTTGCCAAGGGCAGACCGCCACTTGGAAAATGCATCTAAAAAATCTTGTATATCGCGATATTGGGTTTGTTCCAAGTGCAACTAAGCTTTGGAAATCATAGATCCGATCTCTCTTTTCTTGATCTTTGCTCACTCTCGGAGGAACAGGTCAATCCTCATATGTGATGTAAGAGGCACCTCGACCCATTCCTTAATCTCATCTAGGTGAAGCTTAGTGATTTCCTGGATCTGCTCCGTAGATCTGGAGAAATCACTTTCGATCTGCTCCATCTTAAGCTTCGGAGCCATGGCTTCATGTATTGGATCCAATAATGGCAGATCCAGAAAACCAAGCAAGGTTTCTGAAGTAAACCATCTCTTTTTTCAAGCCTTGTCCCTCTTTGATGATGGATTCCACCAGATCACAGACACTCTCCCATGTCTCAATTGAAACCTGAATCCTCTTGAGTTTACCTTTGTCCAAAATTGGTAAATTATTAGGTTTGTCCTTGATAACATTTTTCCAGTCTACTAGGGTATCAAAAGCCCTGGTTGCTTCATTTATTCTCTGATGGTGGTAATGGAGAAGGTCAAAATGGTGTTCAAACTTATTATACATCTCCTGCATTTCATTGAGTCCTTCAAAGAGACTCACCATTCATTGACACAACTCCTCATGAATCGTGTAGGCCAACTGTTTAAACTCTTCCTTAGTAAATTTGGAGAATGAAGAAGTGGGAGATATCAACTGGAGGTATTTAAGTTGCCCCTCCAAGGTGGAAAACTTATGAGTCTGCTCATCATTCACGCTTTTTGTTTCTTCCAACTATTTCTTGAGGACGTTGTTTTGATGTTGAATTTTCCTTAACTTCTCAAGTCCTGCAGTTCTTGTTGATGCTGTGCACTACCTGAGCCTATTCTTGCTTGGAATTTTGCATCTCCTTCTCCTTTTCCTCAACCTCTTTGTTCAACATAGAGTCTGAATCATAATTTTCCCCAAAAAAGTCACCCATGGCAGCTGAAGTCTCCAAGGCTTCTTGTTTAACATCAGTAGAGGCCCTTTTCCACATAATTTGGTTGGGAACTGAACCTTGCTTGAAAGTCCCTTATCTGGATCTCTTAGAACATTTATTAACCACAAAATTTTCTTTTTTGCTCCAAAAATATTGCCCTAGGGAGACAAATGCATCTTCCCCAAAGTGAGCCATCTCATATGTTGTTGAAATGGTTCCTTCAAGAATTGTAACTATAGGTGCAGTTTGGGAAGTTTCAGGGGTAGGGATCTCCATACTAACATAGGGGATGGTAGTGGAAGGTGTGGAAATAATAGAGGGAGGGGGTGAAATAATGGAAGTGGGGAAAATGTGATAGGTTGGGAAGAAGTGGAAGTAACATGCAATTCAAATGATGCTGAAAAAAGAGGTGAAGTGGAAAGAGGTGTAGAAATAGGCATGTGTTCAGATACTGAGAATGTTCCATTGGTGGCAGAAAGAATATGGGATAAATTAATTTTGGAAAAGTGTGTTTGGGAAACAAAACCTCAAAAATATTCCCAGATGGTTGGGTGGTTGCGACAAATGATGGTAAATTGGTGGGAATGGTGATAAGATAGATATATGTGGAGGGAGAGGTATCCTCCTCAAGATCACTCTTAATGTCATGCACCTCAACATTTTCCAAGGGTGGATCAACTTGTTGTACTGGTCAGACCTGTAGAACTGGTTGTTCTAATTTTGGACTATCTGTGGTGGAGGCTCAGGGATGGATCCCTGTACTTGTACTTATGGAATGGATTCCTCCACCCTTTGCCTATTTGGTTGTCGCTAAGAAATTGCTAGTTGTTCCTCCACCTCCAACATCATTCTTTTCAAAGTTTCATTTTCTTTCTCTGACCTTTGAAGGGCTTGGAGAGTAGATGAAGGTTGTCTTCTTATAGGGCCTTCAAGAACAGACTTACCCTTGTTATATTTTTATCATTTAAGCAATATGATATTAGGATCTTATCTGAGAGAATAACATGCACAACAATAAACACAAGAGACAAGAGCCACAAATAATTTTCCTCGGGGAAACCATAAAGGAGAAAACCCCTCAACTTCCTCAGAGATAGAATCAGCACCAAAAGAAAAACCCCAAAAACAGTAATATGATCTCCCGATAGTAGTAGTCTCTTTCTTTGATCCCATATTCTTCTCTCTCAATCATGTGCCCCAGTGAGTGAGTGTGTGTGTGTAATAAATAGAGAGTCTCACTCTCTATATATATTCTTTTTTTCACTTAACCTTTAACTCTGTTATGTAGGATTGAGTAATCCTAACTCAGTTATGTAGGCTCGAGTAACCACAACTGGGGTACTAATGACCCGACTTACATTAACTCACCTAGGGATGAATTCTCTAGGAGATTCTAATAACCCTAGTGCCCCACAACCGTGGGGAATTTAACCCTTGACCAATAGGAGGGTTACCCACAATGAATTTACATGACTTGTTTACATTATTGAATCTTCTGATATGAACATCGGGGCATGACATGACTCAGATACATTACAGACACTTCTTGGAATAAACATCAGGGTACAATACATAAGATATACAAGTGAATACATTCCAAAGTTACAAATACATCAACACTCCCTCTTAACTAGGAAGGTATTCTCTCGACACAATTGATCAACACAAGTCTTCTTCTCTGTATCATCTGGATCATCATCAAGTTCTTGTCATCTTCAATATTCATCTTCAATTCATCTTCATCTGGATCTGGATCATCACTGGATCTGGATCATAATCACTGAATCTGTATCATCACTTGTTCTGGATCATCACTCGTTCTGGATCATCACTGCTGGATCATCACTGGTCATCATCACGGGTGCTATCTCTTGATTCTTCTTATCACAGGAAGTTCTACAGAGCCAACGCTTTTTCATGCTGGTTTTAGGCCTAGCCTCCAAGTAGGTATTCATATTCTTCAACACTTATATCTGACCGAGTCAGAAAGGCTTGCCTAGCACTTACATTTGACCATGGTCGAAAACTCATCGTAAACCATGTCAGAAGGCTTAGCACTTATATCTGACCATGATAGGAAACTCATCACACATCATGTCAGAAAGGATCTACACTTACATCTGACTATGATAGGAAACTCATCACACATCATGTTAGAATGGCTCTCAGTCCCAGACTGAAATTCCTGGTAACTAACCAGGTGCCTCCATTCTCCCAGAGAATGGCCTCTCAGCACTTAATTTGAGCTTTAGTCCTAGACTGAAATTCCTGGTAACTAACTAGGTGCCTCCATTCTCCCAGAGAATGGCATCTCAGAACTTAAGCTGAGCTTCAGTCCCAGACTGAAATTCCTAGTAACTAACCAGGTGTCTCCATTCTCCCAGAGAATGGTATCTCAACACTTAAGCTAAGCTTCAGTCCCAGACTAAAATTCCTGGTAACTGACCAGGTGCCTCCATTCTCCAAGAGAATGGCATCTCAGTACTTAAGTTGAGCTTCAGTCCCAGAATGAAATTCCTGGTAACTGACCAGGTGCCTCCATTCTCCCAGAGAATGGAATTCAACACTTATATATGATCATGTGGGAACACATCCCTCAATCACATCATAATAGCTCTCATCTCTAGGCTGAGTATTCCTGGTAACTGACCAGGTGCCTCCATTCAGAGAATGGAATTCAACACTTATATCTGATCATGTGAGAACACATCTCACAGTCACCTTAGAATGGCTCAGCACTCACATCTGACCATGGAAGGAACCAATCCTCTCACCATGACATAATGTATCAGCCCTTACATCTAACCATGGAAGGAACCAATCTTCTCACCATGTCAGAATGGCTCACAGACTCATCACTTCCCCTTGGAGGGAAATTCGATCTGGAGAACACCAAGATTCTCCTTGAAGTACTCAAAATTCACTCTAGCCAATGGCTTAGTCAACACATCAGCTATCTGTTCGTCCATTGCATCATACTGGAGCTTCACTTCTCCTCTCCACACCATATCCCTGATATAGTGATATTTGATCTCGATATGCTTCTACTTGTCATGGAACACTAGGTTCTCTGACAACTTCACGCAACTCTGGTTGTCGCAATATATACAAGTAACACCCAACTAGAGATGAAATAAATCAGACAGTAAATTCCTTAGCCATACTGCCTCACAAATAGCTGAACAAGCTGTGACATACTCTGCTTCAGTTGTACTCAGTGACACACAAGACTGTTTCCTGCTAAACCAAGAGATCACACCTGATCCCATACTAAAGCAACACCTTGAAAGGCTCTTCCTATCGATGGCACTACCTTTAGGTACCTCACAGCATGCTTTGCAACAATCAGGTGAACATGTCTCAATGTGTTCACAACAAAGCAAGTATCTGGTCTCGTATCCATCAAGTACATCAAGGAACAAATCATCTGACGATACATTGTGGCATCATTCTCCCTCTGTCTTTCATACTCTATGCACTGAAACATTCTATACCAGAGTGACAAGTAGCTTCCTCTACTACTAATATTCTATGTATCCAGCTAGGGTCATTGGATACCGAGATCCTCTATCTTGAACCTTTTCAAAATTTCTTGTCGCACCCATCTGTGAGCTTGCCATCCTCTATAGAATTTCATCTTCAACCTTGCAGCAAAGGTTAAGATATTCATCAAGCTCAACATGTCTGTGTTATCCCATGGGTGTCTTCTGAGCTCATACAAGGTCTTCTTTAATTTGTACACATGAGTCTTCCTATCATGTGCCTTAACTTCTGGTGGCTGTAAATGTCTCTTCGTAGTCTATGCCTTCTTTCCATGAGAAGCCTCATGCTACGAGTCCTGCCTTGTATCCCATGATGTTGTCATCTACTGAATGTTGAATATTGTAGATCCATATGGAAGATACTACCGACTTCCCTTCAGGTCTCGATGCTGCATCCTAGACATCAATCTTCTTGAACTGGTACACTCCTATCAATGATGTCACTCAAGAGTGTTACATAACTGTACTATGTATGAGATCTCTTCTTTGAAAGTATTGTCATATTATTCTTCATCTTGGATTCTTTCTTGAACTGTCGTCACTTGTTCTTTAGAACAAGTCTCATCCTTCTTTGCTTGTAGGTGATTGTACGCAATCTTTCCTACAAGTCAAATGCATTAGTTGTATGGTTAGAAACATTTCATAAGGCATATTCATAATGGAAACTTCTTATGCATAAATATATGATCATGCAACTATTTTATCCAATACAACATTTATCCATATCTCAGGGAAACTTCTCTAAATGCCTTCCATCTCTACCAGGACAACATTGAGATTGTGCACTAATCCAATATGTCAGCAAAGGGGTTTCATTCTAGATAAGTAGCAATGGAGAGTTGTATAGCACCATGAGCTACTTACCCATCACATGCATATTAGTAGTATACTGTCATTAATGCAAACAATCTATTATGCATAATACATTAACTGAATATAAACAAATACATAACAAAACAATATCATGAAATGACAATTGAATACTTATCTTTATTTGTTTCATGGGTAGACTCCTTCTTGAGCCTTTAGCTTCATCATCTTCTTCATTTGAAATAGCATCGTTTATTATCCAAATGATAAGATGGATAAGAGGTTCTTCAAGAGTTGAGTTCTTCATATTCCTCATCGCTTGAGGGATCTTCTTTGTATGGTGAGAGCTTGATCTTCAGTTGCTCTCATCTTCTCTTCTCTTATTATGAGTCGAGCTTCTTCTTCTTCCCAGAGTCTGTTGAAAGTAATCACTTGTAAAGTATGACTGTATGGTTTCTGCATTCTAGATCTTCACATTCTTCAACTGTTTTCTCGAAGTTATCTTCTGATTTATGTTCTTCCCTTCAAATAGCTTGGTCAAGGAATCAAACATGTCTTTTGGTTTCTTTAGGGAAGACACTTGTGGTATAAGGTGACACGTTATTGAATCAACAATGATCTTCTTAGCCTTGACCAAGTTCTTCTTGTGTAAGGCTTTTAGCCTCATCTCCCACTGGAAATAGAACCTCTCCTACTCATGTAGGTGTCCAATTCATGTTCTTCAGAGAGATCATATACTTCCATGCTTGGAAGTTTTCAACTTCACCAATATTATCATCAAGCTGATGTGATAGATCATTTTGAAATGAGAACCTCAAATGTAAATAACAAAAGATTAGATCTTATTGATTTGAGGTGTTCGTCCTGGTTCCGGAGCTGGATGATCTAGGGTTTGTCAAAGAAACCATAATTTTCAAAACTTGGAATCTTTCAAAACTTATTGGATAGAAATATAGACCTCTTCAAGGTGAGTTGTTGAATGTACTCCTTTTTAGAAATAGTGGAGGGAAGCTCCCGGAATAGGAAGCCCTAGTTTACCAATTTCTTCTGCAGAAATGCCTGATACTGTTTCTACGGTATTCTGAAAGTACTGCTCCTATGTGTTTGAAAGTTTGTACTAAGGTATCCTCGTATGTCCTTGTTCCAACACCATAGGTTTCATCAGTATTTGTTTCACCAATGTGGAATTATTATCATTTTCCCAAGGTGACATGTTTTAGGACTGTTCAACATAGCGAAGTTACACAGACTTCCACGTGTCACTGTTTTATCTTCGGGGTCTGAAACTTATACCACATAAATTAAAGTACATTAAATTTATAGAAAATCCTTAGAAATTTCATTTGGACCTTGGTAGCCCAAGATATAGCAATTCTCCCAAGGTGTCCTGTTTAGGGATGAATCCTGGAAGAGGCTAGAACCCTAAATTGGAGGAATCTAATCTCCTAGAATATAGCGAATCGAAGGCTGAAACTTGGAAACAGTGTACACCAAGATTTTATATTCGACCTGGGAAAGTTTTGGACCCTGAGACTTCTACAACCCAGAGATATAGTGAATTTACCAAAACTTATCAGTTTTAGTATTTAGGGTTTTTTCCACCCCAGGGTCAAACTAGGGTTTGACTTTCCCGGAGTTACACCCAACCAAAAATATCGACCCAGGTCTCTAAAATTAGAAATTTATGAGGAGATAAATCCTATGCCAGGCTCAATAAAAAATTCTTCTTCTGTAAAAAGTCCTAATTTCCCACACCAAAAACTGAAAATGCCTGGAATCGAATTCCACTTCGACAGAAAGATGCACCCTTAAATGGGGAATCAGCTTAGCATACTTTTGCTGATGGATTGTGGGGAGAGACCCAAAAAGTAAGAAGCCCTAGATTTCGTAGTTGCACAATGTCTTCTTCTCAGGTTAGCTTTGATACCATGTTATATTTTTATCATTTAAGCAATATGATCTTAGGATCTTATCTGAGAGAATAACATGCACAACAATAAACACAAAGAATTTTCCTCGGGGAAACCATAAAGTAGAAAACCCCACAAATTCCTCAGAGATAGAATCAACACCAAAAGCAAAATCCCAAAAATATTAAGATGATCTCCTAACAGCAGTAGTCTCTTTCTTTGATCCCAACTTCTTCTCTCTCACTCATGCGCCCCAGTGAGTGAGTGAGTGTGTGTAATAAATAGAGAGTCTCACTCTCTATTTATATTCTTTTGTTCACTTAACCTTTAACTCTGTTATGTAGTCTCAATTAATCCTAACTCAGTTATGTAGGCTCAAGTAACCACAACTGGGGTACTAATGACCCGACTTACATTAACTCACCTAGGGACGACTTCTCTAGGAGAGTCTAATAACCCTAGTGTCGCACAACTGTGGGAACTTCAACCCTTGATCAATAGGAGGGTTAGCCACAATGAATTTACATGACTTGTTTACATTATTGAATCTTCCAATAGGAACATTGGGGCATGACATTACTCAAATACATTACAGACACTTCTTGGAATAAACATCAGGGTACAATACATAAGATATACAAGTGAATACATTCTAAAGTTACAAATACATCAACAACCCTTATCCTTGGATTTCTCAGTAGGAGCAAAGAAAGAGCTGGATAATGACTCTTTAACCTCTTTTTCTGTTGTTTTCTTTTGTGCATTTTCTTCCTCCGTTAACTTAATGTTCCTATAGTGTAACACTATGGTATTCAACTCCTTTTGATGTTGGAAGATAAACGTTTTCTCATGAGGTGTAGGGATACTGCTCACCACCTCTGAGAATTCATTTGCACCTCCATAGATTGAATCATCAGGGATTTACTGATGTACATAGTTGATCTTCATATTCTCATGTACAACATGGTTGGCCAAGAATGCCTTAGGATCATGCATCCTCTTCAGTGCCTCTCCTAATTTCATTGTAGTAATTGCTTTGCCAAGAATGGCAATATGTGTGGAGTTCTACAGGGTTAAGAATCCCAAATTAAGTGGAAACTTAGGCCAACACTTCCTTTTGGTTGCTGATAGCTTTGGGAAGACCCCATTAACAACAGTATACAAATAAATCTCTTGAAGAACCATCATGTCTGGCACTATCCTATGCAGCAGATGTAGAATGTTTCTGCCCCAAATCCGGATGTAGAAGAAATATTCTCCCACATACCAATATCCCATAGTAGAGATTAGTTCCTTGGATATGTTTGAGAAAGTGGGGGCATCCCCTTTGAAAATATTTTGATAAATTGACCCAATGAAGTGGTCACAAATGTCATAAATATGGGGAGCAAAGTTGTCCTCCCAAAGTGTTGAACAATAAATGTGAATTGGAGGTGAAGTCATGGTGCAATTCCATCCCATTTCCGAGAATGAATATGTTGCGTAGAAGATGTCCATTACATACCCTGAGAGATAGAAGGTAGGCTTCCAGGACATCAGGTTCTTTTGATATTTCTCAATAGCATCCTTTAAAACCACTGATAGAATCTGCGCCTAGTTGAAGGATTGACCTGTTGTCAAGACATGGTGAGCGAGGGGCGTTCATTCGGCTTTGAACATAGTGCAAGTGGGTAACCCGTATAACTTGAAAAAAATGGCCTCTAGTAGAGAGAATGAATCCATGAACCAAGAAATTGGGTAGGATTTATCAGATTTAGGGAAGAACTCTGCAGGGTTTTCCATCCAGGATTTCACCATTTCTTCAAAATTGAACCGGGTCATTGCAGCTTCGATGAATTGAAGAGTGAGTAACTGTTGTGGTGGCTTAAGTGTGTATTCTCTTGCAAATATGTCAAGATGGAAAGATACCAGTTGGTTCTGTGCGTGGTCCTCAAAAGATCATTCTTTGGGGTTTGCATGGTCAAATGCCCACTTGATCGGGTCCGTGTAGCTGGGATTTTCTAATGTTGGTGTAGGATGACTGGTCATGGGTAATGGTGGAAAAATATTCATTATCGAAAATGGAGTAAATTGTGGACCAGTCAAGATGGTAGGTTTATGACACCCGTCCATTGGTGCCAACGTTTGGGTCCTTACTCTTCTGCTAATTGAGAGTAGTCTTAGACCTGGTATTTCTGGACATGTTTGCAGATTCTGATAAAATTTTTGGGACCATAATTAAAATTCACTGAAGATAAAACATAACCAGATTTGGTAAGTAATAATTTAGGAATTTGAGAAACTTACCCGTGAATAGCTCGAAAACAGGAGGATTGGTAGGCTTGGTTAGAAAATTTACAGTAAAATATTAGCGTAGTAAAATTTGCAGGTGAAAATGGTGAACAATTCGTAAATTCAAATGATTTAAATAAGCCAAGCCCAATGGAAAAATAGATCCACACCATATATTTTGAAAAATCAATGGTCAATATTGAATCGGGAAAAAGCAATTGTGGAAAGAAACTTTAACAATTTTTTTCGATTTTAATTTCCACAATCCGCAATCTGAATTGCGGGTTGTAGAAATCGGAACCGAAAAATGAGATTTTATTCACAAAAATATTTTTCGATATCCGCAATCTACATTTGTGGGTTGTGGAAAAGAAAAATAATAAAACAAAAGGAATTCCAATATCCACAATCCGCATTTGTAGATTGTGGGAAATCATTTTTCAAATCCTCCAAAAAAATGACTTCCGCAATCCGTATTGCGGATTGCGGAATGCGGGATGTGGAAAGGAAAAAAAAAGGTTGCCTCCGCAATCCACAAAACCAAAAAAAACAAGGCTTTGATGGAAATTTATTAAAACAAAAATAGAGTACTTACTTAAAGTTTGTATTGTACTTTTGTGCTCTATGTGCTTGCCTCTATTGATACTAGTGCCACTTAAACTTTTGGTTCTCTTCATATCCACCAATAGAGTAAAATTGGTATCTGAGGAGATATTTTAATGGCACCCACTTAGTTACTGATGGGACTCCCCTTAGCCTAAGTTCCTTGATGTGTCCCTCCTACCAGGTCTATGCATGGATTTCTAGCTTCATTATAGAAAAATCTATTTTCCTATCCTCTCATACATTATGCACACTGAAATAAACTTATAATTATTGAAAAAAATATTCAATTTAAGTCCACCCTCCTCAACATTGTAGGATTTGAAATCCACCTTTTCTTCCATTTTAAATAGGGTGTGCAAGAATATTGATTACCAAATTTCCCTTTTTCGAGCTTCCATTATTCCTTCTTTTTCCTTGACTTGTCATGATAACATCTTATGATATTTAGGTTTCTCCAAAAGGGGGTTAATATTTTTCTCAACAATGGCCTTGAGTACATCCATGCTCATAGAAATATTAACTACATGATTTTCCAACATCATAAACCTTATTTTTCCATCCTTAATGGGTCCTTCTTAGTGCTATACTTCCATTTATGAGGATTGTGTCTACTTCTTATCTCTTCTTGTTCCAATCTTGTGATCCATAGGGTACAAGTCTTGCATGGATTTGTATTTCCAGAGTCTAAGAAGCATACATTGTGATTAAACTACAAACCTCCCAAATAAAACCACTTTGATACCAATATGGTTATTAAACCATACCTCATCAAATCTAAAATTCTATCAACCTTCAAACCTCCATTTCATCAATTGCAATGGTATGCAAAATAAAATTCAACTATGTAAGAACACTTCCAACAAGGAAACCCTTTTCTCCTTGCTTACTATGATAGTGTTTAAATTTATAGTAGTCAATATGACTCAAACTTTCATTATTTTCATAGAAAATCTAAATAAAAATTTCCTCTATACAACATAATATAGATTCATTCAAGCTTTCAACGAATTATAATATAGTGAATGACAATCTGTCTTGCAACACATCTCCATAATTATACCAAATCGAGGAAACCTCATATTTTCATTTTGTTGTCACATTTCTTCATTAAATAATATTTTGTCCACTTTAGCAACATCTCTATATAATGTGCCTATTTTTGCACTGAGACAGTCTAACACAAGTAGAATTTAAATGTAAATTATTTGGGATGTGTTGATTTCCTGTAGTTTATCTAACAACCTACAAGCCCAAGCCAAACGAAGGAGATAGTCCAACCATAAAGGCTTCAAATAGGTTAAGCAGAGATGATTATATCTCCGAGGTCTTTGGGATGAGTAACTCTTATGGATACAAGGCCTCCACTAGCACAAGTTTTTTCCAAATCCGACTGAATCTGTTCTTCCTCTAGGGAAGATCTATGAATGTTTTGAAGTAACCAGAGACTAGAATATACTGTATAAGGAGAATGAGACAATGCTTGTGAATAAATTTAAGTAGAAGAATTATTATGTATGTTTTGTGAAAAAGAAATAATAACCCAACATATACCAATATAGATCGGGCATGTTCCCTTTTGTCAACCTTAAATGAAACTGAAACAATGAAAATTTTATGGCTTAATCCAAAGTATAATACGTGTATAACTGTTCTATCAAATAATACCAATTCTAAAATCAGTAATGGGAATATGTAACTGTTCAATAGTTGCAAGTAATGACATATGAACTAAATAAAAACATTTATTCAATGCATATTCAACACATTAACATTGTAATGAAACATCAATACAAAAGTTATAATGTTTGATAAATAAACAACCTATGATAAATTTGTCAGGAATATAGAAGAAAGACCAAAATTCATGAAATAAATTTAATGAATAACCAGAAACATGACATAAGAAAAATGTAACTTTTATTAAAACTGTAACAAATTACAATCTTTCAAAATTACAAGGCATTCTTGGTATGTCCTTGGTGGTTGCTTCTCCTATTGTCCTTTGAAATTACTACTGCGAGCCCTTCTCTTGGGAGATACCCTTCCCCTTAAATAATTATTACAATATTTTACAGAGAAAGAGAATCTTCCCAAAATATGGGGTTACAAAATAGTAATTTCAAGACTTGCCAAGGGCAGACTGCCACTTGGAAAATACATCCAAAAAATCCTGTATGTCGTGATATTGGGCGTGCTCTAAGTGCAACTCAGCCTCACAAATCAAGGACCTGGCCTCTATTTTCTTGATCTTTTCCCAATCTCGAAGGAAAAGGTCAATCCTAGTCTATGATGCGAGAGGTGCCTTGATGCATTCCTTGATTTCATCTAGGTGAAGTTGACTGATTCCCTTAATATTCTCCTTGGATTTACCAAAGTCACTTTCGATTTGTTCCAGCTTAAAATTTAGAGGGATAGCTTCATCAATGGGATCCAATAGTGGTAGGTCCAGAAAACCCAACAAGTTTCTCGAAGAAAACCATCTCTTCTTGCATGAAAATTTTCCATCTTTAATGATGGACTCTACCAAGTCACAAACATTTTCCCATGTTTCAATTGAAATCAGTATCCTTTTTAGCTTACCCTTGTCTAGGACTGGCAGATCATCAAGTTTGTCCTTGATGTACTTTTTCTATTCTACTAGGGTATCATAAGCTCTTGTGGCCTCATTCCTCCTTTGATTGTGGTCATGGAGGATGTCAGAATGGCACTCAGATGCATTGTATGTTTCCTGCATCTCATTAAATCCTTCAAAAATACTAACCATTCGTTGATACAGGTCATCATGAATTCTACAAGACAGTTGTTTAAATTATTCTTCTGTGAATTTTGAGAAAGAAGAAGTAACATATACAAATTGGAATTCCTTAAGATGCTCTTCAAGGGTGGTGATATTCCGATTTTGTTCATAATTCACCCCTTTCGCTTCTTCAAGTTGTTGCTTGAGAAGGTTATTTTGGTCTTGAATTTGCCTAAGATTCTCTTCATATTCATTTATAAAGTCCTGCAATACCTATTGATGTTGTATGTTTGCATGAGCTTGTTCATGCTTGAATCTCTGCAACTCGTGCTCTTTTTCCTCAACTTCCGCGTTCAACAAGGAAACTGAATCATAATTAGCTCCAAAAAAGGCCCCCATGGAAGTTGCAGTCTCCAAAGCCTCTTGTTTGACATCATTAGAGGTCCTCTTCCAAATAATATGTTTTGGCACTGAACCTTGCTTGAAGGTCCTTTCTATGGATCTCTTGGATCCTTTCTTAACCACAACCTTTTCTTTTTTGCTCCAAAAATATTGCCCCAAGGAGACAACTGCATATTCACCAAACTCATCCATCTCCTCTGCTATTGAGATGGTTCCCTCAAGGATTGTAATTATAGGTCCAGTTTGCGAAGTTTTAGGGGTAGGGATCTGCATATTGATGGAGGGGATGGTAGTGGAATGTGTAGAAATAATAGAGGCAGAGGGTGAAAAGATGGAAGTGGGAACATATGTGATGGGTTTAGGGTAAGTTACAAGGATGGAACATATTGTGAATTTGATGATTGAGTTTGTAGAAATGTGGCAATGGAAGAAAACTCAAACATTGCTAAAATAATGGGTAAGGTGGACAAAGGGGTAGAAATTGTCATAGGTATTGATGATACAGAACATGTACCATTAGTAGCAGATAGAATGTGGGATAAATTGATTTGGGAAAAGGTACATTGAGGAAACACAATCTCAAAAAGATTCCTAGCTGGTTGGGTGGTTGTAATAGTTGATGGTATGCTAGTAGGAATGGTAACAAAGCAAACATAGGTATATGGAGAGATGGAAGTAGGAACATATGTGATAGGTTGGGAAGAAGTGGTGGATATGGAAGAACTATCAGGCTGTGAAACTAATGAATGGGTTTGTGAAGATGTGGAAGTGGTAGGAAAATCAAATGGTGCTGTGAAAATAGGTAAGGTAGAAAAATGAATAGAAATAGGCATATGTATAGATGTTGAAGGTGTGGCATTAGTGGAAGAAAGAATGTGGAAGAGATTAATCTCCGAAAAAGTATGTTGAGGAAACACAAATTCAAAAGGATTTCTAGATAAATGGGTTGTTGAAGCGGTTGATGGTAAGCTGGTAGGAATGGTGACATGACATACATAGGTGGAGGGAGATATCTCCTCCTCAAGGTCACTTTCATTATCCCACACCTCAATATTTTTAGGCAATGGTGGATCAACTTATCCAATTGGATGAACTTGTATAACTGGCTATTCTTGTAGAGTTGGTTGTTCAACCCTTTGGACAATCTGTGGTCGAGGTTCTGGGAATGTTGCTTATATTTGAACCTATGGAATGGCCTCATCAAATTTTTGTCTCTTTCTTTGTGGCACAGAAATGGCTGCTTGCGATTCTAATTCTGAGCTTAGTGTTTTTAAACTTTTCTTCATCTCCACTGACCTTTCTAGGGCTTGGAGAGTAGATGAAGGTTGAGATTTTGTAGGACACTCAAGAACAAATTTACCTTTGTCCTTTGAGTGATCAACAGGAGTGGAAGAAGAGGTAGCTAATGACTCCTTTACTTCTTTGTATGTTGTTTTCTTTTGGAAATTTTCTTCCACTGTTAATTTGAGATTTCTGTAGTGTAACACTTTTGTTTTAACCTCCTTTTGATATTAGAAGATGAATATTTTCTCCCTTGGTGTAGGTATTTTGCTTACCACATCTGAAAAATCATTAGCACCTCTATAAATTGAGTCATTAGGGTTTTCCTGATGGACATAGGAGATCTTCATGTTCCTCTGAACAAAGTGGTTGGCCAAGAATGCCTTAGGATCATGCATCCTTTTTGGTTCCTCCCTAAGTTCATTGTAGTAATTTCCTTTCCCAAAATGGAAGCATGTGTGGATTTCTGCAAAGTTAGTAATCCTGGATTTAAAGGAAACTTGGGCCAACACTTTCTCTTTGCTACTACAATATTTGGGAAGATCCCATCAATTACAGTCTAGAAATATATCTCCTAGAGTACCATCCCATCAAGCACTATCCTGGGCAGCAGATGAACAATGTTTCCACCCAAAAATCTGATGTAGTTGAAATAATCACCCACATACCAATCTTTCATGGAGGAGATTAGTGCCCTTTCCCTATCAAAGAAGGTAGGGGCATCCCCTTTGAATATTTTTTGATAAATTAACACAATGAAGTGGTCACATATGTCATAAATATGGGGAACAAAGTTGTCCTCCCATAGTGTTGAGAAGTATATGTGGACCAGTGGTGAATTCCTCGTTCAGTTCCATCCCATGTCTTGGAATGGAGATGTCACATAGAAAAAATCCATTACATAACTTAACAGGTAGAAAGCAGGATTTCTGGATTTCGAGTTCTTCTGGTACTTCTCAATATTTTTCTTCAAAACAATTGAGAGAATTTGTGTCCAGTTGAAATATTCACCTGTAGTTAAGACGTGATGAGCGAGGGATTCCCATTCCGCTTTGAAAATAGTACAATTGGGTAACCTGTACAACCTGCAGAGCATTTCTGCAAATAAAGAGAATGGCTCCCTAAACCAATAGATGGGATAGGATTTGTCATGCATGGGGTTGAAATTTACAGGGTTGTCCATCCACGATTTTAACATTTCTTCAAAATTAAAATGGGTCATGGAAGCTTCCTGAAATTGAGCACTTAGCAATTATGGTGGTGGGTTAAGTGCGTATGCTCTAGAAAAGACCTCAGGGAGGAAAGATGCTAGTTGGGTCTATGTGTAGTCCTTAAAAGATCATTCTTTAGGTTTGCATGGTCAAGTTCCCACTTGACCGGGTCTGTATAAGGCATGAATGGAGGTCTAGCTGCGATAAAGTGAAGCTAGGATTTACTGATATTGCTGAAAAATGACTGGTCATGAGTAATGGAAAAAAAATCATCATTATCGAAAATAGAATAGATTCAAGACTAGTCTAGGTAGTAGGTTTTCGACACCCACCCACTGGTGTCAGAGAAGATGCCAACATTTGGGTCCTTACTCTTCTATTCCTTCAGAGTGGTCTTAGACCTTGTAGTTCTTGTCATATTTGCAGACAGGGAGGTAAATTCTGATACAAATTTGGCGTCCGTAATTAGTATTTAGCCTAGATAAAAATAACAGAATTTAACCACTGAGAACTGAGAAATTCAAGAAACTTACCTGTAAATGGCTTGGAAACAACAAGATTCGTGGGATTTGTGAGAAAATCACAGTAAAAATCACAAGTTGAAATGGTGAACAAATCACAACATTCAAATGATTTAAATTAGCCAAGTCCAATGACGAAATAGATCTAAGCCGTAGATTTCGAAAAAAAATGAATGGTTGAGATCAAAGCAGGAAGTGAAATTGCGGAGATAAACTTTAACCAATTTATTCAATTTTGATTTCCGCAATCCGCATTATGGGTTGCGGAGTTGTAGGATGATTTTTGCAACCAAAACTGGATTTATTTATTTCCGCAACCCGCAATCTGCATTGCGGGTTGTAGAATTGCGAAAACACAATTTTGTAATTTTATTGTTTATTAAGTTTTCGATTTCCGCAATCTACATTGTGGGTTGCAGAAATGCGGAATTGAAAAATGATATTTTATTCATGAAAATATTTTTCGACATCCACAATCCACATTTGTGGGTTTCGGGTTATAGAAAGGTAAAAACAATAACAAAAAATAAATTTCAATACCCGCAATCCGCAATGCGGATTGCTGGTTGCGGGAATTTTTTTTTTTCAAAACCTCCAAAAAAAGGACTTTCACTATCCGTGTTCTGGATTGCAGAATGCGGGTTGTGGAAAAGAAAAAATAAAGAATGAAAACTATTGTTTCTGCAATCCACAAAACAAAACAAAACAAAGCTTTGATGCAATTTATTAAAACCAAAACATAGTACTTATAGTGAGCATGAATAAGACCCCATAATAAAAAATCATAACCTCAAAGGTTTCCTTAGTGAGTGAATGGGGTTCCCATTTTAGAAGTTGAAATGGGATATGTTGCTGCTAGCAACAAATTGGTTGTCTCATTCCTTCTCTGATTGTGATCATAGAGCACATCAGAGTGTCACTCAAAATAATTGTAGGTTTCATGTATATCGTCCAATCCTTCAAACAATTGAACCAACAAATTCTTATGATATTAATGAATTTTCAGGGGCTATGATTTTTCCTGTATAATCCACATTCAGGTATTGTGCTTCCTTGAGTTGTTGTTGAAGCACTTGATTCTAAGCCTACATGTCTCCAAGATGCCTCTCATAACCATATTTTTGTTAGAATTGCTATGCCATTTAGATCATCAAGCAATGAGTCCAAATTATTGATGCAGTGAATAGGAATGAATTATACAAATTGAACAAATCAAATCTCACAGGAAACAGACAAGTATTGCTCAGAGAATTATAGTATTATCTTCATTAAAGAATCTGGTGTTACAATAGTGTTACATATGGAAGAATTCGAATCACTAGGGATGAATTTGAATCTACCAACTTACTTTAACTATATCTGACTGCATGGATAACTAAATATCTCTAAATCACTATCAAATTCCAAGTGGTTAACTCCAGAGGTCTAATTCAGTCAATCCATCAGTTATAATCAGTTAAACTAGTCTAACTACAGTGGTAGGTGAGAACTAGAGCCTTCCCACATGTGGCCATGCATAACTAGCACTAACTGAACTGGAGGAGAACTAACTGAATGTAACTGATGAGTAACTAAGCTTAACTAGTTACCAATTTCTAACAACTGAAGGAGGTTGGTGCTGGGACTCCTAGTGTCTCTAAAAATGTAGGGATTGGCCTAGGAGGTGCCTAAATTGATGCATGCAAGTGCAGTCAGTCTCAGTTAGCCTTTACCGATGTTCCACACACTCTAGTGACTGGTACATGTGGCCCATTAGGCCAATTGGACCCAATGGTACTAGTGGACCCAATAATTAATAAAAGACTCCTATGTTAGGCTAAAATAATCTAATAGATAGTTTGGTCAAGGGAGGATTATAAATCCTAACACACCCCTTGAATCCTAACTTGGACAACTATGGGACCCGGTAACAAGGCCAAAAATAACCCATAGACAATCTAAAAGATAAAAAAATATGCTTAATAAGGAGAGGAAATAGGGGAAAATATCATGGGAAAAACCCCTCCTCAAGATAAGCAAGAATCAGGAAATACAAGTTAAAAACTTGCAAAATCGTTTGTAGCAATTTGTAGCACTATGCAGCAATAAAACAATATTCTGGTTCTTCTGTGTAGTAGCATCCTGAATCTATGCATGTGAAACTTTGAATCCAAACTGAATGTTTATTTCTATATGAATATTCCTCTTTGGAAGAAGAAGAATATGCTCAACTAAATCATAAATATAGACAACTGCTGGATGAAAACTGGACCCATGTAGAGCAACTGAAATCAGCTGATGAGAGAGAAAAGGTGCTTGAGAATTCGAACAATGTGAGGAACACCCAAAAAATGATATATTTCAGCCTTGAACATCAAACCATGTGAGGTAAAATCATCCCCAAGTGTTAATAGCAAGTGTCTAGGAAAATGCAGAATGTCTCCCTCTTTACTAGTTCTGTGAGGAGATGAGCACGTGATCAAATAGATAGGTAGAGAAGACCTGGGACTATGGAGAGCGAATGCTTGAGCTCCATAATATGATATATGTTTATAAATAATCAATTATTCACAAAATATAATATCATCAAAATCATAAGAGAAAACTAACATCAAATCCCCAGCAGCAAGTTTGAAGGAGACTTGCGGTACTTGATTTGTCTCACTAAAATTGATGAGAGAAGCTACAACATTACTGAAAGATATTGAAATTTAAAACCTGAACCAAATAATGTCATATCAGATCCAAATATTTTCATATCATATCCAAGAGTGAGGAATGATTTCAAATTCCCAACAACAATTTTGAAGGAGACTTGCGGTACTTGATTTTTCACACCGAAATTGATGAGATCAACTTCAAGCATTACTGAAAGCTCTTGAAACTTAAAACCTGAACCAAATAATGTCATATTGGATCCAAATAAGATAATATCATATTCAAATAGGTTCATATCATATCCAAGAGTGTGATCCAACAAGGTGGTAGATGCACAGTTTTCTCCTTCAAAATTCTGAAAATTGGTGCATGCAATCATGTAGGAATTTACTGGAAGCTCTAGATAAATGAGAGTTAATGGATCACTCCTACAATATGATATTATTTCCAAAATATCCATGGTATTAATTATATTCACACCAACAACATCATTAGAGATAGAGAAATCAAATTCCTCTTCCTTTTATGAAACAATCACCAATAAACTATGAGCATAATTTAAGATAGAAGAATCACTGGAGATTTTTTGCAAAGAATGGAAAAAGAATTTTTATTCAAAAAAAGAGTTTCGAATGTCTTCTTCTAGATCATCCATGTGAGGATATGAGATATCATAGATCTCATACACTTTCGGAGTAGCAGGAGAAAGAGTCACTTCAAGGAGACTTTCTTCAATTCGAATTGACTGTGTGGAAAATTCTAATTCTTCTTCATCTTCAATAATTGCTTTGTTGTAGGAGAGGGCATGAAATCATCATGATGGATTTTATTGGAACCTATGAAAACAACTGGTATTTTAGATTCATTTCCCATATGACTTCTAGGTCCTCCCGATAGAGGTAAAGTGATGAAGGATTCCCTGGAGGAAACCATGTGTTTGGATGCTCCAGAATCTATCAAATAAGCCTTTGATGGAGTGAGGCATGCATGCAAGGAATGGAATCTCTCATGTTCTTCAGTCAGCTCTTCATCATAAAACATATATGCACCTTTTGGAAAGGAAATATTGTTCTGTACACATAGATATTTCAACTGGTCGAGGGTCTTCTTCATGCATGAGTCTTCTGGATGAAATCCCCTCATACAATAGGGACATGTCTTATTTTCAAACTTTTTCTTCTTCTTAGAACCCGAAGCTCCTTCAGAAGTCTTCTGATTCTATTTAGGCTTCAAATCAGCTGCTTTAGGCTCCTTCCCCTTAGATTTCCCTTTATCTTGCACTTTGGTAGAGTCTGTCACTAGGAGGGCTTGATATTTGGAAGTATTGATGACTCCCATCTGGATTAACTTCTCTTGCTCCTATATTAAGGACTCAAAAAAGGAATCAAGTGAGGGAATCTTCCAATTGGGAATGGAATATTGAGACAAATACAGAATACTCAGAGCCTAGTTTGCTGAGTATGGAGAGCCACATGTTGCTAATCCTTTCTTTCTATTTGGCACTGTCTGCATTGAAGTGCAAGAAACTTGAATTTAGTAAAGAATTGATGGATGGTATCAAAACTACTAGGATGTAAGGATATCAACTTGTTCTCCAGATTGTGTCCCTGAAGCTCATAATTCTTTCCAAACAAGACTTCAAGATTCTCCCAAGCTTCCCTGGGAGTACCCAAACCTTCAAGGTGAAAGAGGATATATCTGGATATGTGAGTACATAGATAACCGAAAGATTCATCTAAGCGGTTTAGAAACTTGTTTTCCTCAGCTTGATGATGGGGATCGAACTCCCTTCCAAGTATTACCTTGAAGTAGCCCTTGTTGCACAAGGAAAACTGCATATTTTCCCTCCAATGAACATAATTGAAGGGTGTTGGGATCCGAGGTGTGGAGGTTTGAGAATCCATAATTCTCCTGCTGGAAAAGACAATATCTTCACAAAAGCTACGTAGCACCTGTAGAAATTTCACTGCAAAACCAAAATAATTTGAACTATGTTAGAATCAAGCATTCCCTCTCGACATGAACAATTTCTCAGGGTCCATCATGCCAGCACCACCACTCTGACTAAATTCAGAGGAAGAAAGGCACTCTTTGCGGGACATATGTAGAAACCCTGCTGCTTTTGGTGTTCAATGGAGAGTAGATAAACTTGAATCTTTCTTGAGATGGCTCTGATACCATGTTAGGATTGCTATTCCATTTATATCATCAAGAAATGAGTCCAAATTATTGATGTAGTGAATATGAATGAATTATACAAACTGAACAAATGAAATCTCACAGGAAACATACAAGTATTGCTCAGAGAATTACAATATTATTTTCATTAAAGAATACGATGTTACAATAGTGTTACATAAGGAATAATTTGAATCATTAGGGATGAATTCGAATCTACCAACTGACTCTAACTATATCTGACTGCATGACTAACTAAATATTAATAAATCACTATTGGAGTCCAAGTGGTTAACTTTAGATGTCTAATTCAATAAATACATCAATTATAATTAGTTAAACCAGTCTAACTACAGTAGTAGGTGAGAAGTAGGTGAGAACTAGCGCCTTCCCACATGCATCCATGCATAACTAACGCTAACTGAACTGGAGGATAACTAACTGAATGTAACTGACGAGTAACCAAGCTTAACTAGTTACCAACTGCCAACAATAGAAGGAGGTTGGTGTCGGGACTCCCAATGGCTCTAAAAATGTAGGGATTGGCCTAGGAGGTGCCTAAACTGATGCATGCAAGTGCAGTTAGTATAATTTAGCCTCTACCAATGTTCCCCACACTCTAGTGACTGGTACATGTGGCCCCATTAGGCCAAGTGGACCCAATAATTAATAAAAGACTCCTAAGTTAGGCTAAAATAATGTAATAGATAGTTTGGTCAAGGGAAGATTATAAATCCTAACACTTTTATCTGTTGCAGCTTAAGTTGGTGTTGTTCATCGATCTGGAGTTTCTCTTGCTTGAGCTTTTGCAGTTCTTGTTATTTCATCTCAATTTATATGTTCATGGAGGAAACAGAGTCATAGTTTTCCCTTGCAAAGGCTCCCATGGTAGCAACAGTCTCAAGAGCTTCATGTCTCACATCATTGGAGGTTCTTTTCCATATGACCTGATTAGGGACAGTGCCTTGCACTAGAGTCCCTTGTCTAGTTATTTTGGAACCCTTTTTCACCACAAATGTTTCTAATTAGGTCCAAAAATAATCCCACAGGGAGACCACTGCATCTTCACCAAAGTATGCTATCTCCTCCAAGGAGGGTGTTGACGTTTCTGAATTAAATCAAAACATTTATTCAATGCATATTCAACACGTTAAGATTTTAGTGAAATATCAATACATAAGTTATCATGTTTAATAAATAAGCAACCTATGGACAACTCGAAAACAAGAGGATTTGTGGGCTCGGTGAGAAAATCACAGTGAAATCTTAGCACAGTAAAACATTGCAGGTGAAAATGGTGAACAATTCATAAAATTCAAATGATTTAAATAATCCAAGCCCAATGACAAAATAGATTTACTCTGTAGGTTTTGAAAAATCTATGGTTGATATTAAAATCGGAAACAAGAATGCGGAGATGAAATTTAACCAATGTCTTCGATTTTGATTTCCGCAATCCACAATTTGCATTGCAGGTTGCAGAATGCGGGACGATATTTTCAACAAGAAATGGATTTCTTAACTTCCTTAATCCGCAATCCGCATTGTGGGAAGGAAATTTTGCAATTTATTTGTTATTGATTTTCTGATTTCCGCAATCCGCATTGTGGGTTGTGGAAATGTGGAACCGAAAAATGAGATTTTATTCATGAAAAGATTTTTCAACATCCGCAATCCACATTTGCAGGTTGTGGGTTGCAGAAAGGAAAAAATAATAACAGAAAATAAATTTCAATGCGGGTTGTGGAAAAACATTTTTTTCAAAACCTCCAAATAAGGACTTTCACTATCCGCGTTGTGGATTGCAAGAAAGAAAAAAATAACAAGCCAAAAGGTTGCTTCCGCAAACCACAAAACCCAAAAAAAAAGGCTTTGATGAAACTTTTATTTAAAAAACAAAACAAGTTACTTACAACGAGTATGAAGAAGACCCCATAAGCAAAATCACAACCTCAAAGGTTACCTTAGTGAATAAATGGGGCTCCCATTTTAGCAGCTGAAATGGGATTTGTTGCTACCAGAAACAGTATGTTGATGGCTTGGGCTTGTAGATTGCTTGATAAACTACAAGTCAATCGACAGGAGGAGATAGTCCAACCAGAAAGGCTTCAAATCTAGGTTATTCTGATTTTTGGTGGAGGTAATTTTTACATTGGGAGGTAATACCCAACAAAAATATCAAATACCTAAACCATATTTTAAGAGATATGTGTTTTTTTGTAGACTTATAGAATTTTTCAGTGAAGTTTTCCATGGACTGCTTGTAGCATCTTCTATGCATTGCCGATAAGGACTTATTCTTTTGATGGATTTTGAAAATTTAAAGATTGGAATGATGATTTAAGAGGGTTTTAATTATCATGATTAACAAATAACACCGAGTAATGATGTTAATGATGCCTTATGATGATTTGATTAAGTTCAATGTCATTCTTTGATTGTAATCGTCCCCTAAAGGTAAAATAATATTTACATCTAAGAGATGCTAAGTGTTTTATGATCTAAGATATTATACTCCTAAAGAAAATTTCATATGTGAATTAACTATGTGATATATGTGATTTTATCATATGGGTGTTAACATAAAGTAAAATAGACCATGATTGGACTATCATCGTGAGCTTATTGGGCTTTCCATGTGGCTTGGCCATGTGGAGCACGACCATCATTTCATCTCGTGATGGCCCGTGGCTTTCCATGATGGCCCATGGAATTCGCCTTATTTGCCGAAAATTAATTAGCTTGCTGCAGAGCAATGATTGCTTCCGTAGACTCATTTCCCTCATTTCTATTGACCTTTAGATCTCAAGATGCTAAAATCTAATTATTATTGGTCGCCATTTTATCTCCCTTCATAATGATTAATGGTTGACATTTTATTTCCCTTCATAGTGAAGCATGCAAACTTCAATTTTCAGTTTAATTGGACGACATCATCCATGGTCATTTAAAGTGTGCTCACCTGTAATCTGGTCCTATCCTAGTGTCCTTTTCCATTCATTCTCCATCGCATGATCTGTGTGATGGATTACGCTAGGATTATGGGATACTCACCTCAAGAAGGATTTAATAGGAGATGGGCCAACAACTAGAAATGTCTACAATTCGTATTTCAGTGAAGTTTGTTGGTTGCAAAAAGGAAGCTAGCATGTTGTTCACTGGATTAGAAACTTCTTTGTCTTCATGGAATTCACCTCTGATTCGACCACTTCTTCCGATCCTTCACTTTAATTCACAGTGGAGCTCAGGGGAATTCGTAGGAACTTGAGAAGGCACACAAGATACCTACATCGTATGGATGTATAGGCGGGAAGGCGATTGGAAATCGTGGACAAAGATATAACTCATATTCGGGGAGGAATTTGTGGAATCCTTGTCTCTAACTGAACACGCAATGACGGCGATGTTGGAAAAATTGGATATCCGCTTTGAAAAGTTGGAACTGCAAGTATCAAGGATTGCAGTGGAGAAAGGTTCAAGCACTGCAATAGAGGGGTTGTCAACTTAGAATTGCGGTTGTAGTAAGGATTTGTCAAAGTAAATTGTTTTCCCTATTTTCGTTTAGAGGCAGACTTTATTTTTTGAAACTATGAGTCTATTTTCCCTTTGTAGGGAGGACTTATGTTACTTCATGTTTTTCTAAATCGTTTCGTTTAGAGGCAGAGTTATTTCTTAAAACTATGAGTCTGTTTTCCCTTTGTAGGGAGGGCTTCTGTTACTTTCTGTTTTTGTAAATCGTTTCGTTTGGAAGGAAATAGAAGGTAATTTTTTTGTAATTATTTACATCTAGGAGATTCTAAGTGGTTGATGAGCTAAGATATTAGACTCCTAAAGAAAATTTCATATGCGAATTAACTACCTATGTTATAGTGAATGGATTATGCCATTTATATTTAGTTGACATAATTATGGAGATGTGTTGCAAGACATATTGTCATTCACTATGTTATAATTAGTTGAAATCTTGAATGAATCTATATTATGTTGTATAGAGGAAATTTTTATTTAGATTTGATATGAAAAGAATGAAAGTTTGAGTCATATTGACTACTATAAATTTAAACACCATCATAGTAAGAAAGGAGAAAAGGGTTTCCTTGTTGGAAATGTTCTTACATAGTTGAATTTTATTTTGCATACCATTGCAATTGATGAAATGCAGGTTTGAAGGTTGACATAAGTTTAGATTTGAGGCATTAGTAACGTGTGAAAGCCACTAGATACATATGGAAGAATCATGGAGGTTACACTTGAAACCCTTAACTTAAATGTAATTATAGTTATAAAAAATCTAGCGTAAGGAGGGAAAAGGGTTCACATTTTCACTAGCCATCGGTTGTTCCATAGTATGTGTGGTATTGTTGAGCAAATGTTAATAAAGTAGTGAAACATAAATATTATTCTAGAGGAATATAGAATACCATAATGTCTTGTAGCTTTTTAGTAATCTTGAACACCTTTGTAATACGTAATGTAATGTCCATAATATAAGAAGATGGAAGACACGAGGCTTTGTTGCTTGTTGGTTTTCTTGTATCGGTTTTCTAAGATAAATTTGTGTCCAATATGTGTCTTTGTTGTATCTTTATTCAATGTTACATTAGCTATATAAACATACTAGTGTGTTTTATTTTCATGATTAAATCACTAAAAAGATAAAACTTGATGGTCATATAGTCGAGCATTTTTTCATTATAGTTGTAAATTGTTGATTTGTTTTTGTAAGGTTTCAATTAGAATATCCAATATGGTTTAATAACCATATTGGTATCAAAGTGGTTTTATTTGGGAGTGTTGCTAGAAACAATAGATCCCATTTTAGCAGTTAAAATGGGAGCCTTATTCATTCATTAGGTCATCCTTGAGGTCCATGCTTTTGTTTATGGGGTTTTCTTCATCCTCGACACTGTAAGTACTATGTTTTGGTTTTAATAAATTTCCATCAAAATGTTTTTTTTTTTTTGTGGATTGCGGAAGTGCCCTTTTTCTTTGTTATTTTCTCCTTTCCGCAACCTGCATTCCACAACCCACAAATGCGGATTGCGGAAGTCCTTTTTAGAGGTTTTTGGAAAATTTTCCCACAATCGAAAACCAACAAATGTAGATTGCGGATATTCAAATTTTATTTGTTTTATTGATGTTTTCTCTTCTCAACCCGCTAATGCGGATTGCAGATGCCAAAAAATCCTCTTGTGAATAAAATATTACGTTTTGGTTCCATTTTCTGCATCCCGCGATGCGAATTACGGAAAGCAGAAAGTCTTTCTATGAATAATTTTTCATTTTCGGTTCCGCAATCCGTATTGTGGGTTGTGGAAATCGAAAACTCAATAAAAATAAAATTGCAAGATTGTCTTCCTGTAACCAACAACCCACACATTTTTGCGGATTATGGATTGCGGAAGTTAACAAATTTATTTATGATTACAAATATCATTTCGCATCCTGCAACCCACATTGCGGATTGCGAAAATCAAGATCGAAAAAACTTGTTAAAACTCATCTTTGCATTTTGGTTTCCTGCTCTAATCTCAACCATCGATGTTATTAAAAGGATTGGTGTATTTAAATCATTTGAATTTAAGGCGTGGTGAATTTAAATCATTTGAATTTATGATTTGCTCACCATTTTCACCTGCAAATTTTATTGCACTTGAGATTTTTACTGTGATTTTCTCATTAATCCCACCAATCCTTTGGTTTTCAAGTGGTCCACGGGTAAGTTTTGAATCTCTCAAATTCTTAGCAGTTAAATTTTGTTGGTCTATACTGTGGGTAAATTTTTAATTATGGTCTCTAAATTTGTATCAGAGTTTACTTCCCAATCCGCCAACATGTCTAGAAATACAAGATCTAAGGCCGCTCTGAATGAGAAGAACAGAACGAACCCAAAAAATGGCATATTTTCTGACACCAGCGGACTAGTGTCAGAGACTCTCTACCTCGAATGGTCTAGAATTCATTCTCTTTTTGAAAACAATGATTTTTCTGCCATCACCCATTACCAGGCGGTTTATGCCAACTTCAGTAATTCCCATCTTCACTGTATTATAGCTAGATCTCCATTTATTCCTTACGTGGACCCAGTCAAGTGGGAACTTGACCATGCGAGCCCTAAAGAATGGTATTTTGATGACCATGCTCAGACCCAAATAGCTTATTTCCACCCTGATTTTTTTGCAAAAGCATATGATCTTAAACCACCCCAACATCTATTGACTGCCCAATTCCTTGACACAGCCATGACCCTGTTTAACTTTGAGGAAATGATAAAATCCTGGATGGACAACCCTACAGAGTTTGTCCCTAAAACTGACAAGTACTACCCTAATTCCTAGATTAGGGAGCCATTCTCCCTGCTAGTGGTCATGCTTTGCATGCTGTACAGATTACCCAATTTCATAGTGTTAAAGCCGAGTGGGATCCCATAGCTCACCATATATTGACTACAAGGAAATCGTTCAATTGGGCACAAATCCTCTCAGTTGTTTTAAAGGAAGAATTGAGAAGTATCAGAAGAACCCGACATCCAGGAAGCCTTCATTCTATTTATCAAGGTATGTGATGGACATTTTTTGTGCAACATATTCATTCCTAACAATGGGATGGAACTGGACTAAGAATTCACCTCCGATTCATATATAGTTCTCAGTTTTGTGGGAGGACAATTTTGTTCCTTAAATTTATGAGATTTGTGACCACTTCATTGGGTCAATTTACCAGAATATTTTCAAAGGGGATGCCCCCGCTTTTTCAGATAGAGCTAAGGAACTAATATATACCATGGGAAATTGGTATGTGGGGGAATATTTCCCCTACATCTAGATTTGGGGAAGCAACACGGTGCATTTGTTGCCAAGGATAGTGCCAGAAAAAATGGTGCTTCAAGAGATATCCTTCCAAATTGTCATTGATGGGGTCTTCTCGAAGCTTGCAACAGCCAAGAGGAAGTGTTGGCCCAAGTTTCCACTTAACTTGGGATTCATCACTCTGCAGAATTCCATGCATGCTGCCATTCTTGGCAAGGAAATTTCTGAAATGAACCTAGGGGAAGCACCTAAAAGGATGCATGAACCTAAGGCATTCTTGGAAAACCATTTTGTGCAAGAACATATGAATATTTCCTATGTCCATCAGGAAATCCTTGATGATTCTATATACAAAGGTGCCAATGATTTCTCAGAGGTGGTGAGTAGGATCCCCACTCCTCAACAAAAGAATTTCATCTCCCAATATCAAAAGGAGCTGAAAACTGATGTGTTACATTACATGAAGCTCAAGTTAACAGTGGAAGAAAATATATAGAAACAAACTACAAAAAAGGAGGATAAAGACTCATTAGCCAACTCTTCCTCTTCTCCTGCTGATAAATCAAAGGACAAGGGTAAGTATGTTCTCGAAGATCCCATAAGGACACAAGCTTCATCCACACTTCAGGCCTTGCATAGATCAACAGAGTTCAAGAAGAACTTAGAAAAACTGAGCTCAGAAGTGTAGGCATAGGAAACAATGGATGAGCCACAAGCAAAGAGGCAGAAAGTTCAAGAGGACATTCCACAGGTGAAAATACATGAAGCAATCCTTGAACCTCCACCACATGTGGTCCACAGGGTAGAATATCCATGAAAAAAAATTCTACAGGTCCAACCAATTCAACAAATGGATCCACTGCCCCTGGCCAATATTGACATATAGGACATTTAGAGTGACCTTGAAGAGGAGACTTCTCCTTCTACCTATGTTTGTGATCTTGCGTAGGACACCTCTCCCTCCACATATATCTGTCCTATCACCATTCCCACCATTTTACCAACAATTGTCACAACCACCCAACCATATGGGAATATTTTTGAGACTGTGTTTCCCCAACACACTTTTTTTGAAATTAATTTATCCCACATTCTTTCTTCCACCAATGGAACATCCTCAGTATCTTAACACATGGCTATTTTTACCCCTCTTACCACTTCACCTATTTTTTCAGCATCATTTTAAATGCATGCTACTTCCACTTCTTCCCAACCTATCACATTTGTCCCCATTTCCATAATTTCAACCCCTCCCTCTATTATTTCCACACCTTCCACTACCATCCCCTCTGTTAGTATGGAGATCCCTACCCCTAAAAATTCTCATCCTGCACCCATAGTTGAAATTCTTGAAGGAACCATCTCAACAACATATGAGATGGTTGACTTTGGTGAAGATGCAGTTGTCTCCCTGGGGAAATATTTTTGGAGTAGAAAAGAAAAGGACGTGATTAAGAAAGGATCTAAGAGATCGATCCATAGAAGGGACTTTCAAGCAAGGTTTGGTTCCCAACCAGATTGTGTGGAAAAGGGCCTCTACTGATGTTAAACAAGAAGACTTAGAGACTGCAGTTGCCATGGGTGCCTTTGTTAGGGAAAATTATGATTCAGTCTCTATGCTGAACAAAGAGGATGAGGAAAAGGAGAAGGAGCTGCCCAAGTCCAAGCAGGAATGGGCTTAGGCTAGTGCACAACATCAACAAGAACTGCAGGACTTGAGAAGTGAATATGAGGAGAATCTAAGGAAAATTAAAGATCAAAACAACATCCTCAAGCAACATATGGAAGAAACAAAAAGGGTGAATGATGAGTAGAATAAAATGATTTCCACCTTGGAGGGGAAACTTAAAGACCTCCAATTGATATCTTCCACTTCTTCATTCTCCAAATTTACTAAGGAAGAGTTTAAACAGTTGGTCTACAAGATTCATGAGGAGTTGTATCAACGAATGGTGAATCTCTTTGAAGGACTCAATGAAATGCATGCTATGTATAATAAGTTTTATTTCCATTCTGGCCTTCTCCATGACCACAATCGAAGAAGAAATGAAGCAACCAGGGCTTTTGATACCTTGGTAGATTGTAAAAAGTTTATCAAGGACATACCTGATGATTTTCTAGTTTTTGACAAAGGTAAACTCAAGAGGGTTCTGGTTTCAATTGAGACAAGGGAGAGTCTCTATCATTTGGTGGAATCCATCATCAAAGAGGGACAAGTGGCTTGCAAAAAGAGATGGGTTGCTTCACAAACCTTTCTTGGTTTTCTCGATATTCCATTATTGGATCCAATACATGAATCCATTCCTCTAAATATTAAACTGGAGTAGATCGAAAGTGATTTCTCCAGAGCTAAAGAAAAGATCTAGGAAAACACTCAGCTTCACTTGGATGAAATCAAGGAATGAATCGAGCCACCTCTGACATCACATATGAGGATTGATATGTTCCTCCGAGAGTGGGAAAATATCAAGAAAAGAGAGATTGGATCTTTGATTTGTAAAGTTGAGCTGCACTTGGAACAAGCCCAATATTGCGATATACATGATTTGTTGGATGCATTTTCCAAGTGGTGGTCTGCCCTTGGCAAATCCTAAAATTGATATTTTGTAATTGCACATATTGGGAAGATTTTTCTCTTTGTAAAATATTGTAATAATTATTTAAAGAGAAGGGTGTCTCCCAAGATAAGGGCTCATGGGATTAATTCTAAGAGGACAATAGGAGAAGGGACTACCAAGGACATACAAGGAAAGATATGTAATTTTTGGCAATATAGTAATTTGTTACAGTTTCATAAAAGTTACATTGTTTCTTATGTTATGCTTCTGGTTATTCATCAAATTTGTTTCATGAATTTTAGTCATTCTTCTATCTTTCTAACAGATTGTTTATAGGTTTCTTATTCATTAAACATGCTAACCTATGTATTGATGTTTCACTACAATATTAACATGTTGAATATGCATTGAATAAATGTGTTTATTTAATTCATATGTCATTTTGAGAAACTATTGAACAATTTTTCATCCCCAATGCTGATTTTTCAATTGGTATTGTCTGACATAACAACTATACACATCTAACTAATTTGAATAAAGCATTACAATTTGTATTGTTCAGTTTCATTCAAGGTTGATAAAAGGGAATAAGCCTAATCTATATTTTTATACGTCTGGTTATTATCTCTTTGCTATATATCATACATCATACATCATTCACATATGGAGATACATAGAGAATTTGCCTTCCATTGATCATTTCATAGAATTCCTACCTTTTACATAGAGACACACACAATTGTCTTTTCCGATTCAAACGTAAGAATTCTACATATTTACAATTTGTTATAGAACCTATGTTCTGAACCCCATAGGTATAATACTAACACAATCATCTATCTTGGCATGATTTCTTCATGATTGGAAACACACTTATGACTCGTAGGCTCACATACATATATACAATTTGTTTCATGAACCAAATCTAGTTCATATTGAATAAAACTTCACCAATCCGCTAACTAATTCTAAAAAGGCAAGAATAGTGAAATAGGAAGCTGAGCAAATATGTTGGACTAGTAAATTTGGTTTCTCTATAAAAAATGGGTGAACGAGTTAAGGTGCTTAAGTCATTCAACCAACTAAATACGGGACGGTGCAGGTTACAAAGTGCTCATCCTTGAATGTATGTATGACTTGTTTAGGAAATGCATGCTCCAATTGCAAAAAATGAGAACAAGTTAGTCGTTCACACACGCACACACACACATATTGATGGTATTTAAAACTATTGGAAGAACAGAACAAGTTGAGAGAATGGAAACCTAATAAACTATTTTAGCTCAAGTATTTGTCTTAAGTCACATGTTGTTCACAAATATACCACATCTAGGTAAAAAAACTTAAAATTATAGTATCAATGAGTTAAGGATGATACCATAACTTAATCCCGACAAAATATTTTCTAATATAAACTACTTTAAAGTAATTTACCTTGAGAAGAGATCATATGTTCAAGTCTGGAATTAACTTGAAGGTTGGAATCTTTGAATTGGTTGGTATGTCTGGATCATTAGAAAAAGTACCTGCATCATATTTTAAACATGTTTGATGTTATTTAACCGTTGTATAAGATGATCAGTCCACATATAATGTGGGACAATCATGAATTTTTTTAGGAACCACTCTTTTACCTCCGTTTGGAAGCATAAAGTTGCTCTCGACAATTTTGTCATTAAATAATCAAACCCTGCATCTTTTAACATTGCCAGATGTGGATCCTTCAGCTGTAACAATAAAAAATTAATGTTTTTTCAACTGCATTGAAGACAAGTATATATATTGTATTTCATGTAAGATAATACAAGCTATCAAATTTAAATACCAGTATTGTGTAGAACATAATGTTGCACGTCACGTGCATGCTCCAGGTCTCTTTGTTACCAAGAAGTTGATTCCAATTGTTCATTCATGCTTATTTTCTTTGCATGAATTCGTCCAACCTTTTCAAACTGTGGTTTATCTTTTCTTGATTTTAAATCACAACCACATTTCTTATTTTTATTGATAGGACTCAAAAAATTGTGTTGTCTCTTAGTAGTGATATTGGATGGAGTTATAGTACTGGATTTTTTTTTATTGAACTCTTGGTGTGCAATGGATTCTAGGTTCTTCAGTGCATATGCCTGCTCCAAACTAGTAGGCACTATGGATGATAAACCCCTCAATTCTTCATGAAATGATGAAATAAAAAATTTGATTTCATCATCCTCAAGTAAGGCACTATTTGATGTTAGAATGGATGATTCAACGTGATGTGAGAAATTCTCTATATCATCGGTTTTTGTTTCAATGTGACAATTTATATTGGAAGGAGAATTAAAGCATAATGGAAGCTCTGTTTCAATTTCTAGGCTCCTTGCAGGTGTTTCATTTAAATCAACTAAAATTCCAGGCCTTTCGGTAATAGAATTAGAGACATTTGACAACGTATTATCTCTTAAAACAATGTTACTCACTAGCATTTCAACTTTCAACACATGTTTAAAAACATCTCCATTTAGGGCCCAATTACAATTACAGAAGTTTAGAGTTGACCCTTTATAGGTGACATTATACCAAGTGTCACGACTATCTTTATTTTTTCTACAAACCCGATATTCATTGTTACTTTTATCAACACACACACAATCTTAATTTGGAATTTGGTTTGCTCTGCACTTAGAAGCATTCAATTGTTTCTCATATTTTCTAGGTCGCACAAATCCAACCTCTTTTAAACTTTGCATATGGATGTAATATAGTTCAACCATAGTCAACAATACATAAAAAAACCAATGAACTCGTCTATGGCATGCATTGTTCTTCTCACATAGGTACCTTTGTTTTATATACCCATGGTAAGATTCAATTGCGTTATTTGTGTCTTGATTGGAATGTGGAAAACTTCTATACGCTTTTGCCCACATATTTAGAAAATATATATATACATTAGATATGAAGTATTAACTAAAATTATGACATCGTAGAATATAGTCATAAAAGTCAACTTAAAAAAAATTACATATTTTATCGTTGGCTAACCAAGTGGTTATAAAATACTCTAGAAACCTCTTATGTTCACTGAATTCATCAAGAAACCTTACAACTGCATGTTGTACAGATCCATCATCTTGACATGAGTGCATAATTTCTCCTAAGGCACAGAAGATGTGTATTTTTTTTCCTTCCTTTGACTTTATTTCCAACATTATTCAATCATGCTCGATGAACATTCCATACACATAATAATATCATACAGTTGGTGCAAGTCCTTGAATAATATAACATTAAGATATAATATAATGCACTCGCCGATTTCTTGGCCAACAAAGGGGGCTCCTTACCTCAAGGATCCATGGTTTATAATGACCAAGGGGTCATTCACAATTTCATTCCCTAAGACTCTTCCCCCTCCTCATGCGTTCACTTCATCACCCCTCCATGGGTCGTGCCTTTCCCTATCTGGATTTGTGGCCTTCCATCTGACGTGTGGCCTCCTCCACTGCTGCGCCTTAAATACCTGTCCTCCATAACTATGTAAGCCATCTCCTCTCACACATACGACATGGCTCTTTTCCTTCCCTTAGATGCTTCTTCCTATATGGCACCCTCACATTCGGATCCCATCACAAAAGGCTCAAAGTTTTCTCTCATAGGCTCTGCAGTTGAATGATTAACATCCTCTGTTGAAATCTTCATTGCTATTAGCATCCTTCCCACTGCCAAAGTTTTTGTTTCTACCATCATCTCACATATGGTTGAAGGTCTTGTTGCTAAAAGCACTACATCCACCATCGACGCCCACTCAGCAACTTCATCGTTGACTGGGATTTTGGCTCTCCAGGGTTCGACCTTAGTTCTTTTTTCCTGGTTCGCATCCCTATCAATGGATCACAAAGGTTTAGGCTCTGGTTGCTCCGCTCTTAAGGCTGGCCATGACGACCTCAGGAAACACATCTGAAGGATTTCAAAATTCGTAGCAATCGACATTGAGGACAACAGGAACATGGATTCTGATGTAAAGCACTTGGTTTTTTACATTAGGTTCATGCCCAATAATATAGGGTGCCACAAATCCCGCATAGACGAACATGATAGATATCTTAAAGAGTTGATGGACACGATAGATATTATCAAGGAAGAAGTGCAGAAGCTTATCCATATGAATCAATGCAACCATTGTCAATACTACCCCAGTGAAGCAAATCAGCCAATGGAAGACATTTCAGTCACCCAACCAGTGGGGTTTCCAGGAAAACCAAAATAATCCCTACTGCTCTGTCTATGTTTTTTTGTATATTTTTGAACCAATAGTTTGGCTGCATATACTCTTCTTTAGTAACAATGAATAACATGAATATTCATGCCGGATTTAGAGGGATACCAACTCGGATAGTAGCTTATGCTGACATTCTTTCTTAGCTTTATTTTCCTATTCTTTTACTTGATATGTACTGGATGGTTGTGCACAACCCTTTTTAATATATACATATTTTACTGTTTTTGTTAAAAAAAAAAACTAAAATTATGACATCGTAGAATATAGTCATATAAATTAACTTCAAAAAAACTTACATATTTTATCGTTGGCTAACCAAGTGGTTTAAAATACTCTAGAAACCTCCTATGTTCACTGAATGCATCAAGAAACCTTACAACTGCATGTTGTACAAATCCATCATCTTAACATGAGTGCATAATTTCTCCTAAGGAACAGAAGATGTGGATTTTGTTTTCCCTTCCTTTGATTTTATTTCCAACATTCTTCAACCACACTCGATGAACATTCCATACACATAATAATATCCTACAGTTAGTGCAAGTCCTGGAATAATGTAACATTAAGATAGGATATACATAAACATCAAGCTGGCATATCTCTTTGAAAAAATTAACACGTCACCTTAATGCCCCAATTTCAGCTGCAACATCATCTGTGATGAAATCTTGGACATGCCAATTGGGACGTTCTTTTTTTCCAATTGCAAATAATGACAACATCCATCTACAAATATCATTTTTAGTATTACGTGATGAAATCAAACAAGCTACTAGAATTCCATTGTGGTGTTCGTCGAAAACCATTAAAGTGTAGAGTTGATACTACATTGTGACAAACAACACATGATCATAAGTATATATAATACAAGCAATGAAATAAATATAATTTATTAGATATATGTACTCACCCCATACTTGTTTGTACTGAAGGTGGAGTCCATTGATATGATATTGTTGCATGAGTGTTTAACCATCATCGACTGCATCCACCTTGTTTGCATGCCTATGATAAAAGGGATGTTTTGAACAACATCTTGCTTTTGGTAGAAAAAAAGCTTTCGAGGCACTCATTGAACCAACATTCCACACTCTTTGGATCACTTTCATCCTTCACATATTCTCTCCTTTTCATATCATTGTAAATGTTTAAGATATCTTTTCTTGTCATAAATGTATCTCAAGATACCCCCGTGAACAACACCACAGACCTGTGCTTCACATTAGAGATGACCTGGTCCCATATCATTGAAACATTAAAACCCTTTTGAAGCAAATATTGGACACTAGCTCATATATCCTCAGTTAAATGTGGTGCATAATTGAATTTTTGAGGCCTTCCTACTACATCATTTCCTTGACAAGAAACATTGTGTTTATAAACATGCCTACATGTGGTATATATTATAACAACGTCATTTGGTATAAGATAAATTCGTCACACAATGAAGTGACATTGGAAACCAACTTTAATACTTTCACGTGGAAAATGTTTTTTCTTTGGTTGTTCTACCACACTCGTAGAAATGATCTGTGTGGATTACAAATCATATGCACACCAATAAATATACATGAAGAATTTACAACAAATTAGATAAAATATTTATGTATATTTGACATATTAAACTTTAAATCAAAATCTTATACACATATTGGAAAAAATGTATAGAGACTCACATAGCATACTCTAGATATGTTCCAAAGTTAGCCTCTCCAATATCCTCCTCTTTTATACTTCTTCTAGTTTTAACAAAAAATTGAGTAGGTTCACCTTTGCTCGATTGCTCCCCACTTATAAAATCCTCAATTCGACAATATGGAATAACTGTGACTTGGTCCCCCCAAACATCTATCCATATCAAGTCTTTTGCTAAAAATTCCATCATATCCTCTGGGTCTTCGACATCCAACTCATTGATAGTATCCCACTTGGCCATTCTTGAAATCCCTATACAAAAAACAATGAAAATAATTTGGTGTATCCATTCTTAAATCTAGATCTAGCAAATATAACAACCATGAAAGGGATCGAATCCTTTGAGTTGTTGACATTTTTCCAATGTTTGCATTGTAAAAAAGATTTACACCAATGATGAGACAATGATAAAATATTGACACTCTTATGGGGGGGTTCTCAATGATAATGAAACTAATTCACAGCCATTCAAATATCCACAAATCCCACAATAGACAAAAATCATGACAAGAAAGAGAAGAATAAAACTGTATGCCGTTTATTGAAAGTGTGATTACAAATTATTAGAGTTGGATATTTCAGTTGCTTCATCAAAACATGAGTTTACAATAACATCAAAACACCAAGTTCCAAGGACAACCACCATAAATCTCTAACACCAATTATAGATTTCCCTAAATAGCTTTGCAAATCGATCAATACGAATAAAACTAGAAATAAAGGCAACAATGAAATACATGTAAGGTTGACGTTGGAGTATTGTGGGTTTTCCTGCACACAGCTCTTTGAGGAAACCTAGACCAGTTGGAGGAAGATGAAAGATTTGGACCAAGGGACTGGGCGCCGAGCAAACTTTGAGCAAATAGGGGTGATGTATGTTAGAAAATAGGACCGCAGATCAATAACAGATATACAGTTAAATATTTAAACAATATGAAAAACACATTAAACACATTACAAAGAGACACAAATATAACATGGTTCACCCAAACGATGGGCTACGTCCACAAAGAAATTGGCAGTCCTTTTATTACAGTCCAGAAAAATGAAGGGATACAACTTGCAGCAAAATCACTGCACTTCCTCTTCACGCTCTCACAGTCTCTCTCACACAATCACAGAGATTGTTTACAATGCTATAATACCATACACAACTGTGTTACAAAGCTTTCTTTTATAGGGGAAAAATACCATGGGAAAATACTAGGGTTAACCCAATACCATGGGTCCGCAAAACTGTTGGCCAACAAACATCCCAAAATTTTTCTCAGAAGCTCCGCCCCCGAACCCCCTTTTTCAAGGTGCTTCCCTGAACCCCAAATCAAGGGGAACAAGTGTACAATACACCTGGGGTACAAACACGACTGAATAATATCTCTGGATCTAGAATATCAGGCTCCACAACCAACAATCTCCCACTTGGAGACTGATCACAGCAACTCCACCATTGATGCACTTGCTAGACTATGCTCTAGACCTTGGACTTGGAAAATTTCTTATTTTCACCTTCATGCTTGAAGGCCAACAAAAAATGAGCAGGAACTCACTTTCTCTCTGGTTACTCCCTTTGTCAACATGTCTGCAGGATTCTAGCTAGTATGTATCTTTTCCAGTTTTAACAGTTCTTCATCTAGAAAAAATATTATGAAGTGGTACTTGAGCTGTATATGTTTAGTCTTCAAATGAAAGGCCGATTTATTTGCAATATGAATGGCACTCTGGCTGTCACTGTACAACCTACTATTCTCCTGCTTCTTACCCAATTCTTCCATGAACCTCTGCAACCAAATCATCTCCTTACTAGCCTCTATAGCAGCAACATACTTTTCTTTCGTTGCTGAAAGTGCAACAACCTATTGGAGTTTTGAAATCCAAATTATTGTTGTTCCACCCATAGTAAACACATACCCTGTGGTGCTCCTCCTTCTATCTTTATCACCAGCCATATTTGCATCAACATATCCCTGTAGAACAGTGTCCAAACATCCAAAACATAATGCATGAGAAGTGGTACCTCTCAAATACCTGAGAATCTACTGTAATTATTTACAATGCTATTTACCTGGATTATTCATATACCTGCTCACAACTCCCACTTCATGTGCAATATCTGGTCTTATGCACACCATGGCATACATCAAGCTTCCAACTGTTGATGAATAGGGAGTCCTGGACATGTAATCTATCTCTTCTTGTGTCTCTGGACACATCTCCTTACTTAGTTTGAAATGGATGGATAAAGGTGTACTAACTGGTTTTGCATTCTGCATTCTAAACCTATGCAACACCTTTTCTATGTACTCACCTTGAGACACCATCAATTTGCGATTTTTCTTGTCTCTTGTTATTCTCATACCAAGTATTTTCTTTGTAGCACCCAAATCCTTCATCACAAATGATTTAGCTAGTTTTCTTTTGAGCACATTTATATCCTGCATGTTAGACCCTGCAACAAGCATTCCATCCACATACAGTAACAAGATAATATATCTTCCATTATCTAGCATCTTGAAATAAACACAGTGATCAGAATGACATCTATCATAACCTTGTTCTGTCATAAACTTATCAAATTCTAAATACCACTGCCTTGAAGCTTCTTCAGACCATACAAGCTCTTATTCAACCTGCAAACCAAGTTATCCTTACCTTTGACCTCAAACCCCTGTGGCTACTGCATATAAATATCTTCCTTTGAATCCCCATGGAGAAAGGATGTTTTTACATCTAACTGTTCAAGATGCAAATCTTCTACCACCACTAGAATTAAAATAGTTCTAATTGAGGTCATTTTAACAATAGGAGAAAATATTTCATCAAAATCTATACATTTCTTTTGTGCAAGCCTCTTTACAACAAGTCTATCCTTGTACCGCTTATTGCCTCCATCTTATTCCCTCAACCTGTAAACCCATTTATTCTACAATGGCCTTTTCCCTGCATGAAACTGAACCAAATCCCAAGTCTGGTTTCTTACCAATGAGTCCATCTCCTCATTCATGCCTTGCTCCCAATTCTTTGTAGTTTCTACCTGCATTGCCTCTTCATAACATTCCGTTTCACCAGAATTAGTCATCAATAAATAATACAGTGAAGGAGGGAATTGTTCAGGGGGTCTGCTTAACTTGGTAGATTTTCTTACGGTTGCAGGAGTTTTAGGTACCTGCTACTGTTCTTGATTTTCTGGTGCCTTTGGAACTTCATCTTCTTTGATTTCATCAAGCACTGTGTACTCTGTGTTTTCCTTTTCCACTTTCTTTCCCTACAACTGATCTTTGTACATGACCTTTTTCATTGAATACTACATCTCTACTCCTAATGATTTTTCATTTTTCATAATCCCACAAACGATAACCAAAATCATCAACCCCATATCCAATAAAGGTACATTTCTTGGATTTAGCCTCAAGCTTTTTTCTATCATCTTTATCAATATGGAAAAATGCTTCACAACCAAAAGTTCTTAGAAATGAGTATTTTACTTGCTTACTTGTCCATGCCTCCTCTGGAATCCCACCATCCAAAGCGCTTGAAGGCCCTTTGTTTATTAAATAAACAACAGTGTTTACAACATCAGCCCAAAACTGTAAGGGAAACCCTGCATGCAATCTCATGCACCTTGCATGCTCCATGATCGTTATGTTCATCTTTTCTAACACACCATTTTCTTGTGGTGTTCTAGGTGTTAGCGTTGGGATTGAGCCCATAGGTTGGGCGGAAAAAGGTTCTCTCCTGGGAAACAACATAACCTATTTAGACTGTGCCTCTGGACCTACGCAGTCAAAGAGAGATCTCTCACTTGTTTTTAGGTTTACTTTACGTAGGATATTTGATCAAGAATGGTCAGGAGGCCAGACTCATGAATGGGACAGGTGCGTTAATGTAAGATGTAGGTGGGACTATCAAAGTAAGGAACCATTGGGAAATGGAGTCAAAGGTCTGGGTAGGGAACATATTGCGGGAAGTAAAGAATGGCATAAATTTACAAATAGAGGCAAGATAGCCGTCGATCTTGCAATCAAGAGATATTCAGCGGGCGATTAGTAGATGAGAGGGAACAGTCCATCGCGTAGAGCACCAACAAGATGAATTCTACGTAACTTTAGAAGAAAACTTAAATGAATATCTGAAACAACAGATGGAGCATAGCATGTATGAATTCCAAACCGTTATACACTCATTTCAGACATGAAAGAAATTAACAAACTGGAATAAAAACTAGAAGAACATTTAATGTAAAGAGATTGCATATTGAAAGAAGCAACGACACATGAATATCTGTCTTGAAATACAATCCTTCCTCTGTAAATTTATTCATAACACAGAAATTAGAGACTAATTACAATAGAGAGCCTCAACCCTTGAAAGTTTGCCAACCAACCCCTATCTCCCTCTATTGAGAGTGTATTTATACTATTTCGGCACTGAGACTATTCTTCGAAACCAACCTAAAAACTATTTCCAGTCGCAATCAAACATTAATAGTCTAGAGAGTGGAACTATCGCCATGATTTACAAATGTGAATAAACATCATGGAGCTAGTGGGTGCATTCAACCCGAGTGACAGCCTGACTTGCTCGACCGCTGTTGTGGATTCTGAGTATGACACCTTTTCATTTGATTTCAGGTGAGTCACCATTTACTGGGTTTTGGACATTTTAGTCGGCCTGATGAGTCAGCATAATGCCCTTTTTCTATCCAAAGTGTGTGTTTCTGTTGTGTTCAAATGTGACTTTTTGCATGGGCACACACTGGTATGGCAGTTTGCATCTTTCCCCTGCTCAACCTCATCCGCCACCCCCTTCCTCCTTGGGTAACACTGTTAGGCGTGGGGTCTGGAAAAAGAGGTGCATCGCTCCTGGTCGAGGCAAGAATTTGTGGTGGCTTGCGATTCTTGTACTCCTCACCTCCAGTGAGGTGGGATCTCCCATAGGCAATAAGGTGTAGCATACCTCCTCCATCCCCATCACCCTTGGAAAGTGGAATTCACAAACCGGGCTGTGCAGGTATTAGACCCTTGACGCTCCCATTCGAACAAATGCTCCTATAGAGAGCAGTCCAGGACTATTTCCCTATGTGGAGGTTTTGTAAGCACCGATGACATCAGGGGCTCCTGAAAAAACACCTACGGGGAGTGAGTGTCCAGGAAATGCGTCGCTGGAGGTGTGGGTATCTGAAGGTGGGTGTATCTCTAAAAAATCTTCACATCTGGGCCTCGATGACTGGTGTCATCCTTGGCATGAAACACCAAGGTGACGGGAGAGTGTGGAAGTTCGCTCACCAACCATCAGCACACCCATAAAAACAAGCTTTTCAAACCATATCACCATCGCCAAACCCTTTGAACTTCTATGGAATCACGATGAAACAAAAACTTGGGATCTGGAAATATGTTAGCTCATCCCTGACATTCCCAAGGTAATATATACAAGGCTTTGAGACTAAATTTTGCAATGACTGGTTATCATTCCCACACATTCTTCCATCGAGTGTCTTTGGTGCTAGCATGGTGATTCTCTACCTGCTGGGAATCTATTCACATTGCTTCATCAGCTGCGGAACCTTACCGTTTGCTGTGGGAAATATTTTCGGATGCCACCTTGTATAGTTGATCCATGTTGCAAAGCACATGAAGTGGATGATCCCACGCTTACTTGCTCTTGTGACACGGGAAACATAATGGTCTCCCCCTTCGTGCTGGCCTTTCCCCATGTGAATAGCATATTCGCCGGTTATTTTCCTTACTTTTGCAGGCCAATTCACATAGAAGACGCCTGTCTTTAGGCAATACGGCTCTGCCATAGGAATGATTTCACCTATATGCACGCTACAAATGGCATCGAGGGAATCAGTTAATTAGCCGGGAGGCAGATTACGCGCATGAATGTCTCCTCCATTTTCATCTCTGCACTGGATGCGACACTTATAGCCCCGAGGCTTCCTCATCCCTCCAATTTGGGGAACCTTTCATGTCCACCACCCATGTTTCTTTACTTCTTCTGCCAGCTTCTCTTCTCTTGATACAACGAGTAGCTTTAGATCGCGACGTGTTCTTACCCATTTATTTAGATTGACCTTCCCATGCAACCGTCGATCTGAGTGGGTCCTATCACCTCTTCATGAATCGGGATCCTGATGTTTTCTGCGCTAGTTCATATCGTGAAAAGAGCCATAGCTGTAGATATACCTCCGCTCTTGTCGTGACCGTTGATTCTTTATAGCCGGTACCACTTTTCCTGATTTGGAATTGCAGCTTCCTCCACACAAGTTTGGCTTGTGAAATCAACTAGGGCCATAGATCTGCTTCTGCTTTCATCCCTGCCGTCAGATACTTTCTCCCTTTAACCTGCTTCATGATTTGGGAAATTTCCTTCTATCGAGCATGTTTGCTCATCGAAACTATTTCGGGCCATCGATCAGGCTTCGCCTTGATCTTGGTCCTTCATTGTTTTCTAGTTTTAACAGACTCTTCAAATGCCAAACTTTGACCATTCTCTCACGTCTTTTGGCCAAAAACATGCTCTATCGTCGCTCTTCTTCCTTGTGCTCCTAGATCATTGGTCTATGACTCCTTTCTCTGTCATTGTCGTGGCTGTAAGTCTTCACCTCTGGAAGAATATACCACTGTAGATTGAGCTCTCTTCATTATCTGACAGTCTCAGAACATGGAAAATATGCCTCTGACAATATAAAGGGAGCTCACATAATTTTCAAATGAATAGGACCCTTTTTGAGCTCTATCAGGCCCATAAATCGACTGTTGCAAATGGAGTGCTAACACCAGGGACTATCTTCTCTCTACGAATCCCATTATGTGAACAATAACTATCAAAATCCTTGTTGCAGTACTCACCTCCATTATCATATCTGAGACATTTCAACCTTTTTCCTATCTCATTCTCATCCAAAGCTTTCCACTTCTTAAAAGCATTAAACACATCATATTTCTATCTAATGCAATGAACCCAAAATTTTTCTAGTTGCATCATCAATAAAAGTAACATAATAATGAGAGACACCAAGAGATTGTACATGAGCTGGTCCCCATACATATGTATGGAAAATCCCTAACTTTTCACTCTTCTTTTCTTTCCCAACCCTGAGAAATCTAACTCTCTTCTATTTTCCATAAGCACAGTTCTCACATAATTCCAATCTTACCTGCTTCAGATCTAGAAGTAGTTTCCTTGAGTGGATAATCTGCATCCCCTTCTCACTCATGTGGCCAAGCCTATGATGCCACAATGCCGCACCTGTTTCTATGGAAGCCACATATATAGAATAGTCAGTATTATTAGGACATAAATGTAACGTACCTATCCTATATCCTTTTGCTATTACCATTGATCCTTTAGTGATATTCCACCACGTTTCTCCAAATGTAGACAAACATCCGCTATCTCCCAACTGCCCTGTTGAGATCAGATTTCTTTTCATAGCAGGAATGTGCCTTACATCCTTTAGCAGCCATTCATTTCCATTATTTAACTTAATTTGTACCTTACCCTTTCCAACAATTTTACATGGTTCATCATCCCCTAATAAAACATGCCCAAAAATCACCTTGAACATAATCATGAAATAATTTCCTATGGGTTGTAGCATGACATGAAGCCCTTGAATATACTACTCAGTAATCACTAGTATTATCTAATGCAAGAATCAAAGCATATTGTAACAAATAACCTACTACATTCGTTTCTTGAGTAGTCTCTTGCCGCCTCTCAATTTTATTCTTTGGTGCTCTGCAGTATTTCTTTAGATGTCCTTTCTAACCACAGTTCCAACACTCTATTTTTCCGAATCTAGACTTGGATATGCCTTTTTTAGACTTGCCATGATTTCCTAGGCTCCTTCCTCTCTCATTTTGTCTCCCTCTGCTCTCCATGGTCAACGCATTACCTGATGTCTCACATGTGCTTTTTCTTTGCATTTCCTTGCTAAGAATAACACCAACAACATCATCAAACTTAAGAGTGTTTGAACTAGGGACAAAGTTACTTACAGCCATGACCAAGCTATTCCATTTTTCTGGCAATGAGCACAAGATTAGAAGAGACCTAACCTCATCATCAAAGTTCACGCTTATAGAACTTAACTGACTGGTAAGTGTATTAAACTCATTTAAATGATCGACAACAGATCCACCTTTTGACATCTTCATATTAAATAAATGCTTCATTAAAAATACCTTGTTGGAAGCCGAGGGTTTTTTGTAGAGATTACCCAATGTGCTCATCACGCCCTCTATTTTTTTTCTTTCGAAATATTAAAAGCCACTGATGAAGCCAGGCACAGCTGTATTGTTCCCAGCACCTTTCTGTCAAGAACCTCCCATTCTTCATCCTTCATAGCCATCGACTATTTTGCTTTTTCTCCCAATGGTAGGTACAGATCCTTCTGGTACATATAGTCCTCCATTTGCATATTCCATAACTGATAGTTTTGGTCATTAAATTTCTTGACCCTAAACTTTCCCTCTTCTGCCATTTCTCCCACTTGAACCAGGAACCCTTCTTTCCTACGAGTTTACCAGCCAAATAGACCTTTTGGCCCTGACACAAATTGTTAGAAAACAAGACCGCATAGCAATAACATATATACAATTAAATATTTAAACAAGATGCAAAACACATTAAACACATTACATAGAGACACAAATATAACATGGTTCACCCAAATGATGGGCTACATCCACAAATAAATTTCTAGTCCCTTTATTACAGTCTAGAAAGATGAAGGGATACAACCTGCAGCAAAACCACTGCACTTCCTCTTCACACTCTCACAGCCTCTCTCACACAATCACAGAGATTGTTTACAATGCTATAATACAATACACAATCGTGTTACAATGCTTTCTTTTATAGGGGAAAAATACAATGGGAAAATACTATGGTTAACCCAATACCATGGGTCCGCAAAACTGTTGGCCAACAAACACCCCAAAATTGTTTCTCAGGGCCTCTACCCCCGAACCCTCGTATCTCAGGGGCGTTGCCCCCAAACACCATTTTTTGGGGCACTTCCCTAAACCCCAAAGCAGGGGGAACAAGTGTACAGTATACCTGGGGTACAAACACGACTGAATAATATCTCTGGATGTGGAAGATCAGGATCCACAACCAACAGATGGAGGAGCTTACCGTCGATATTCCAAAATCTACATTGATGGAGGTGGATGGGAGGCAGGTTGATGGCCAAATTAGATATGGGACATGTATGGGCAATGATCACTGTGAATAAAATAGAATGGGATAATGGGAGTGGCGTGGGACCCATCGCATGACAGAATGAAGAAGGGTGTCGTTGGTGGGAGCCAACCCCCCCGTCAAACTTGTCGAATGTTCGTATGGTGCATGCCTCATTCGCCATGGATTCTCTCCAATGGTGTATGATGCATGGAGGCCAAGTTGGCATGCCCGATGGTGTATGGTGCATGGATGCCATGTTGGAATTTCTGATGGGTATGATGCATGGGGCCAATTTTGCATGCCCCTATGCGGGTTGGGGCATGGAGGCGCTGACATCGTATGGTGGATGGGAGGATGCCTTAATGGTGTATATGGGTGTGCAGGTAGTCTTAAATTCTCTACCATAGGCTGGATATTGATCGTCGTTGGTGAGCATATAGTACCTAGTCAAGGTCATAAGCAGTCCATTAATGATCGTTGGTTAATTTTTATTGGGTTAAAAAAGCGTGGTACTGGTATATTAATTAACTAAGCTCTGATCATACACAACTCGCCTCTACAAATTTGGAATAAAGAGAATCAATGATTTCTATTTGAACTACAATTTTTTTTCTTAAATAAAGTAAATAAATGCATGAACAAATTCAAAATAAAGAGAATCAATCATTTCGATTTGAATGGCAACTTTTTTTCCAAAATAAAATAAAACTAACATACCCCCAAAATAGGGGAAATGAAACACCGACATAAAAGAAATATAATAGAAAAAAAAGTGGGAAAGGTGAATTTTTTCCCCGCTACTTTAACTAATTGTTCTGGATTCCCACATAACCAAACACAACGCAAAACAAAAAGGTAGCTATTCAGAAGATGCCAGCAACATTAATGACATGCTGTGATGACTCATTATCGGCTGCCAATCAAGTCATATGTGGGTCGGTTATCTTCTCATGAAGGAATATAGGGCTACCATGATTCCTAGCACAATCGAAGCTACCCCAACTGTTTTCGAATACTGGATATGAAAACAACCACCGTGCAATTGGTGTGTGGACATTGATTTAACAAAAGGTCAATTCCTCTACATATTAGCATGCAAATGGATGGCCGCTCCAAACCCTTTCATGAATCAACTTCTTAATCACAAAACATATTCATGTTTGGCTGCTCGACCATCAAAATCACAATTTCTATCAGTCGGTCAAAAAGGAAATTGGGTGCACGATTTTTTCTTTTATTTCTTTACCAACTATATGTGGGTCATGATCTTTGGCGAGGTTTTTAACTTTAGCTACCAACTTCATTGAACACCGAGCTTAGGTGTTTAAAAATAATCATGGCGTGATTTTGGTGTGGGTGTTGTTCAGTGTCAATGTGCAATGATTGTGAGAAGTGATAGATGGTGACAAAAACTATCACAATCGGTTTCCAAATAATATGGGATCAACAACTACTCCCGAACTCCAACTTGAAACAATTTCTCAACCATAAAATTTTCATGCTGGTTGTTCCAAACTTCACGATTCAGGTGCCAATGAATATATATGGAAAATCCAACAAAATGAGTGGCATATGGTAGGTGAACACTGTATGTTTCTAAAGTCCAAGCTACAAAAAAATATAGCACTAGATACCCAAAAAATATGCTCCAAGGCTCCACTTGCCCATTAAGCTACCCCAAGCAACTGTCAATCATAAAAAACATGAGATTTCATTTTGTACTTGGTTGCTATGGGTCGAAATTCCTCATGAAGAAGTGTGTTAAAGTGGCAATTATTGATGCGGCTGATCGCATGGTAGATGGATTGGTGCCTTTATAGTTGATAAGGGGCCACAAGAATTGGAGTATTGATCACTGATATACCCATAAAACAATTCTTTAACCAATTGAGAGATTGCAACCATTATTTACAGCCTATGGAGTTTTAAAACTAAGATTTGTTTTCCTCCATTTCTACTTCTCTCGGCTTTGATTGCAATGACTTCATAGATGGGGAGTCACTATCATACTAATCTATGTAATGCTTTAATGAATAGAATTACCAATGCCCCAAACTCTAGTACTAGCATCATTAATTGCACGTTTTTAGAAAGCACCTGCTTGAAATCCTTGTCTAGAAATGCAATAATAGTCTTCAGTACACCTTGTGAAACTCAATCTAAAATATTAGTTACTACCTCATTAGCATTCACCGTCTTCAATTTCAGTCAGAACCTACAAATTCCTCATCAACAGAGCATTCTATATCTTCTTGCTCAATGCTGAAATCGCTGAATTCATCCTCGGAATCAACGGGAGGTACTTCATCTGGATATTCATCACTGCTTGTTGATATGTTGAAATATGTTGAAAATAAATATTAGCCAACACCATTTTTATTTCCACTATTGGTAACAAGTGCATCTATTAATATCATATGCAACTAAATATCATATGCAACTATTGCATCCTCTCCCCTATCTGTCTATATGTGGGAATTGTAAGTGTTAGGATATTTAGATACTTAGGAGTTAGTTAAGATCAACTTGTGTAATATATCCATTAGGCAAAGTGTGTTTATTTAGTATGCATTAGTATGCATTCTAATCCGATGGTCACAATATGCTTTAGACATAAAGTGATCCAACGGTTCAACTTCTCTTAGATCATACCTACCATTGATCCGTGGCTTAACACCTGATTGGTCCATGATCTCTATTTAAAGAGCATGGAGGGTCCTTGGCTAGATGATCGATTATAAGAAGCTCATATGTAACTTTCTTTCTTTTGCATAATAAATTGCTCCCAGTAGCTATTTGGCTAGGGCCGTGGACTGTTTCTCTCTTGAGGGTTTTAACCATGTGACAAAAATTGGTGTGTTGATATGTGATCTATTTGTGTGAAGCGGTTACTCAAGGTGTTTGGTCTTTTGGGAGTACCCTATGTACCCTAACATGGTATCAGAGCATTTATAAAGAGCCACTTTCATTTTTTATCAAGGTCTGGAACCGGTGTTGCTGAAACTTTGAAAGGGTTTATGGTTCTAGAGTTTTTGTGCATTTTTGGCCTATGGGAGCTGTTCCATTGCATCCAAAGTGCCGTTTCCATTGGGAAATAGTTTTTTTTTCACCGAAAACCATTTTCGTTTGATCCAAAAACACCCATTTTGACAAATCTGAAGGTATAATGTTACAGTGACGGATTTGTTTAATTTTTTTTTTAAAATCTCTCATATTTTATCAGTTTTATTATTATCTTTTTATTGTTTTAGTCTTAGACTATTTCCTTCCCTGGCTGCGTATGCTCTTTGCCATGCACCTTGTGCGATCGCGGCGAATCAGAAACAGAAAGGGAAATTTTTTTTCTTGTCTTCTCGGCTATGTATGCTCTTTGCTGTGCACCTTCTACAATCACGACAAATCAGAAACAATGAGAAAACTTGAAAACATAGACTTTCCGGGTAAGCTAACCAAGATCTAACCCCATTGTATGAAAACAGTTTTTTTGTTTTTGTTTTTCGTTTTTTTTGTGATTTTCAGGAAAAAAAGACAATCACAGAGAACGACAGAGAAGAGTATATATATAAAAAAGGCCCCCTTCCTCTTTCCATTATTTTATGTACCTTTTAAACTTAGCTCACTTGGTCCAAAGTTGCTTTATTCCTTAATATGTCTTGAGTTCAAATCTTATTAAGCTACTTTTTAGTGCATGCAATTTCTATTTTCAAGTTACTTTATTGTAAAAGTGCATCTTACTTAAATAAAATAAAATAAAAAGTGAGTCACTTAAGTCTTTTAATTTATTGCTGCACTATTTAAAGTAACATTATTGTAAAAATGAACATCACTTATTCTATAAAAGTGATTCACTTAAAAGAAACTTTATTGTAAAGTGATTGTCAAATGTTGATCTTGGGAAGATGGGTTTTTTTTTTAGTTGGTCAAGTTAATATCTGTCACGTCACTATTGGGGACATCTTCAACATTTTCTTTGATCAAGCATAACTTTATCATTCAGAATTAGTTTTCAGTGCCGTTTTTTTTAAACAACATATTTTTTCGATCTCTTTGCATACAGACAGTTATTTTTTGTTCTTTTAGCCATTATTTTATACTATGGCCATCCCTCGTGATATTATACTTACAAGTTCTAACTATTTCTCATGGAAATCTTGTATGGAGGATGTTCTGCGAAGTAGGGGACTTTTCAGGATAACCTCAGGGAAAGAAACATAACCCACTGATGATGATAAAAAGATTAAATGGGAAAATAGATGTGATGAAGTTTGTGGATTGATTGGGATGTCAATCTCTACTGATTTGCGATTCCACATATTTGGAATTGATGAACCTGATGAAGCTTGTGAATAGTTGGAATCTGTGTTTGGTAAACACAATGAAATTCATGGTCATCAACTTGAGAATGAGTTGATTTCATTGAATCCAAATGATTTTTCATGCATTCAAGACTATTTATCTAAGTATAAAACTCTTAGATTCTTATGTGAAGAATCCAAGATTCAGAAAGAAGACAAACAATGTATTTATCATATTCTTTCCAAAATTGGACCTGCATATTTTGTTTTTGTATCTACATTCTACTCCATGAAATAATCCTTGACTGCAACTAGCTATCAAGAGCCTAGTCTTGAATCCTTTTGTGATTCCTTAATTAGAGAGAAAGATAAGCTTATTCATCTTGGAATAATTAACAATGTAGATACATCTGGGAAAGCCTTATTGTCCCAATAGAAAGAAAAGTCTGAGCTTCCCAAGAAACTGAATTTTCGCAATAATAAGCCAAACAAAAAGGGTCCCAAACCCTCTCAGTCAGCTCCTTATTTAAAAAATGACAAAGGATCCAAGAAAAAAGGAAAGAAGACTGAGCGTAATTGCAATTTTTGTGGGAAAGATAATCATGATGAATCTAAGTGTTTCAAGAAGATGGCAGCTTTGGAAGCAGCAATGAAGAATCACCACATCAGCCTAGATTCGTCTTCAGAATCTACTTCTCATGGAAATGCACTTTGTGCTTTTGGTTACTCTTATATTGCATCTTCTTCTTCTACTTCAATTGAATGGATCACTGATTCTGGAGCGTCTTATCATATGGCTAAGGATCAAGCCATATTTTCTACTATGCATGAATGTAACACCAAAAATATATTTGCTGGTGATGATATATCTCTAAGTGTTGTAGGATCTAGAATAGTTCCAGTAGAAAATGGTCATTTTAGTGATGTACTATGTGTTCCAAAATTTTCCTGCAATTTGTTATCAGTCTATCAAATTACTCATTCAGGTGAAGGTAAAACTGTAACGTTTACACCTCACCAAGTTGTAATCAAGGATTTCAAAAATCCTTAAAATGTCCTTGATACTGGAACTGTTGATGATATTACCAGGTTGTACAAATTTTACCAATTTGGGTCATCACCTTTTCCTTCAGTTTTTGTTTCTCATGGTGATAACTTGAGAAAACTTTGGCATGAGCAATTTGGTCACTTAAATTATCGCTCATTGCAACAACTATGTAAAGACAATAAAGTGACTGGTCTTCCGATGGTATCTTGTAAGGATGGTGTTTGTTCCGGTTGTGTACTCAAAAAACATCATGGAGATAGTTTTGACAAATGTGCCTCTTGGCACTCCTCAGTTCCCTTGGAGCTTGTGCATAGTGACTTGTGTGGTCCTCTTCCATCTGCTTCCTTTTCTGGTTTCAAATATTTCTTAACTTTCATTGATGAATACTGCAGACGCACTTGGGTTTACTTCCTAAAACTTAAGAGCGAAGTATTTAACATGCTCTTGGCCTACAAGGTCCTTGTTGAAAAACAATCTGGTCATCAAATTATTAAGTTAAGATCTGACAATGGAGGAGAATATGTTAACAACAAGTTCACTACTTTCTGCACTGAACAAGGAATCCACCAACAACACACTATTCCATATACACCACAACAAAATGGTGTAGCTGAAGGGAAGAACCACACTTTAAAAGAAATGACTAATTGTATGATCCAATCTAAGGGACTAAGTCTTCAATATTGGGCTGAGGCCATAAATTGTGCAAATTACATAGTTAATAGCACACCCACTAAAGTTTTACAAGGTATAAAACTCGAATACGCATGGAGTAAAATTAAACTAGATGTAAGTCACTTATGTGTGTTTGGTTGTGAAGCATGGGCTCACATTCTAGATGAAAAATGGAAAGCATTGTAGCCTAAAAGTGAAAAGTGCATATTTGTTGGATATTCTAAAGATGTAAAAGGTTATAGACTTCTTCAGCCACATTCTCATGATATAATCATTACAAGAGATGTTAAATTTGATGAAAATCTCTTAGCTTGCGAGCCTAACTTGGTGAGTGTGCTTTTGATGATGATAGTGAGGATGAAAATACACCTCCTCCTACTCATGTTCCTCTAGTTGCACCAGCACCAATGCTTCCTCGATGGGTCCATTCAACATGTGAAGCAGCTGGTGATCTTGTCGGTGATCCGAGAGATCAACGTCGAACACATTCTTAGTTTTAGCGAACCTTTTCTCTTTTGGCTTAAGTTTTCGAGAATCATGATCCATAAAATTTTGCAGAAGCTTCAGGAAATCCAGATTGGGATGCAGCTATGGATGAAGAATATCGTTCCTTAATGGCGAACGATACTTGGGATCTTGTTCCTCTTTCAAAAGGAAGAAAACTTGTCAGATGTAAATGGGTCTATAGAACTAAGTATGCATCATATGGAAGTGTTGAAAGACTTAAGGAAAGGTTAGTTGCCAAAGGTTTTTCCCAAGTTGAAGGGATTGACTACAATGAAACCTTTGCTCCTATCGCAAAAATGAATTCCATCCACCTTGTTATTTCCCTTGCAGCCTTACATAACTGAGAATTCCATCAAATGGATGTCAAGTCTATATTTTTACATGGTTATTTACAGGAGTAAATTTACATGGAACAACCTCCTGGATATGTTTAGGATAACTCTAGCCTTGTCTGTCTCCTTAAGAAATCCTTATATGGCCTTAATCAAGCTCCTAGAGCTTGGTATGCCAAAATGGATAGATTTCTCCTTGACACTGGTTTGTCTAGATGCCATTCTGACCCCAATGTCTATACCAAGAAAGTAGGAAACCATCTCATCATACTTGTTCTTTATGTTGATGATCTTATCCTTACTGGTAGTGACCCTAAACTTATAACCCATGTGAAATCCAGTCTTAAGAAAAAGTTTGAAATGTCAGACTTATGACATTTGCATTATTTTCTTGGTCTCCAAGTCTTGCAAACCAAAGAAGGAATATTTCTTTCCCAGTCTAAGTATGCTTGTGACCTTATTCGTCGCTTTCACATGGAAGATTGTAAACCAACCCCTTCTCCCTTCCAGTCTGGAGTCAAAATTTATGCCGCTTATACTTCCCCTGAAGTAGATGCCACCTATCATCAACTTGTTCATAGTCTCTTATACTTGACTCATTCCCATCCTGACCTTTACTTTGCCATTAGTCGTGTTGCTCATTATATGCAAACACCTCATGAAAGTAATTGAAAAGCAGCAACAAGAATACTTCGATATATTCAAGGTACAATTCAGCTTGGGATTCATTACAGTATAGAGGGGAAACCTTTGTTGGTTGGTTTCACTAATTTAGATTGGGTCAACGATCCTGATGATCGAAATTCTATTGCAGGTTATGTTTTCAGTCTGGGATATGGACTTGTCACTTGGGCTTGTAAGAAACAACAAGCTCTTGCTCTTTCTTCAGTAGAAGCAGAATATCGAGCCGTAGTTAATGCTAGTCCGGAAGCTTTATGGCTTTGACATATCCTTTTCAAGTTTGGATTCGAGTAGCAGAAACCTACTCCACTTTGGTGTGATAATCAAAGTGCCATCAAGCTTTCCAAAGATCCAGTTCTACATCAATGCAGCAAACACATTGATCTACACATGCACTTCATCAGAAATCTTGTTCATGATCGTGTTCTTGAAATGCTCTATTTCCCTACAGATGATCAAGTTGCAGACATCTTCACCAAGTCTCTTACATAAGCGAAGTTTTATAAACTTCGATGATCTGTAGGACCTCAACTTTAGTGCATTAAAATTTTGTTGTAAAAGAATGCGTGCAACAAGTTAATTAATGGACAGTATTAGCAGAAATTAAATGTTCAGAACATGAATGAAAACCACAACACTGATAGATATATACAAGGAAGGAAACATAGAAACAGAGTCACAACCAGAAGTTGATAACGGAGTTCACCCCCTCCACTGGGCTACGTCTCCGGGTCCCCCTCCAATGGGAACCGATCCAATTAATGGCTTTAAAATGGTACAAATGGGCCTAGACTTTGCAAATCAATTTCAGCAGTATGTACAAAAGTCTGCAAGACCTCTTCTCTAGACTAATACAAATTGACGTTCAAAAACAAAGAACAGCCAGCTAAACAGAGAAAACAGTCGACTCTTTACAACCACAGTAACGGGATATTAACAGTAAAGTCTTCAATACCTCCTCTCTGAAAGTTACACAACTGGACTTCAACAGACAAAAGAAGCCAAGTATAACTGAGGATAGTCGACTTCAAAAGGAACAACAAAATGCTCTCTTAAGATTCTCATCACAGAGAAAATGCTGCACTGCCCTCCCAACGAACTGCGTCCCCCTCTCTAAACAAAATCCTCTCTTTTATTACGCGTCTTTACCGTTGCAAAGGAGCCAAAACGCTCAAAGAAATGCGACTGTCCACATTCCAGGAAACACGGCATCAAGGCTGTTCCTATTCCAGCTGTGGCATAACTGCCAAGAAAATCTTGCCAACTGTTACGAATAAGCTGTGAACATCATGAAATATCCTGCCATGCCAAGGATCTGACCTCCAGAACCATACGTAACTGAACTTTCAGAAGTTTTAGTTAACCGTGCTTCGCCGTTGTGGAAGAGGATAAGAAACGGGCTCCGACGGTCTCAATCAGCTGTTGGCTGGTTTTCGAGTCGGAGGCTTTAGTCACTTTGGTTTCCACCATTACGGACTATCAGTTGTTAAAGTCTCCTAATTTTACTTCTCAACCCATAAGTCCTGGGCATCCGCCATTGCGGCTCCCAAATCGTTTCGACCTCCGATCCATCCGAACGTCCGTCAAGCTTCCGCTGTTGTGGAAGAGGAAAGGCTTCCAATCCCTGACGTTGCAGAAGAGGAAAGGATTCCAAGCCATGATGTTGCAGAAGGGGAAAGGCTTCAGAGCCCCGCCGTTGCGGAAAGGGGAAAGGCTTCCGAGCCCATCCGTTGCGGAAGGGGAAAGGCTTCCGAGCCCCGCCATTGCGGAAGGGGAAAATATTCCGACTGCCGATCCTCACACATTTTTTTTTTGCATCCGATTATCCCCATGGACAGACTAGGAGTTTGGAAACCCGCCATTGCGGAGGGAGATCTCTTCCGATATCCGATGCTTTGTATTTGTGCCGTCCGATTTTCTTCAACCGTCGTTTCTGAACCATGTACCATATTGGATCTTCAAAGAGGAATAATCCACCGGATCAATCCTCCCCATTGGAGAGATTTTGGACCACCAAAATCCTGAATTATTCTGCAAGTAAGTGAGGGTAAAGTTCCATCACTTTTCCAATCTCCATCCATCTTGCTTTGCTAGGATGCATCCCCTTCAGCCCCACTCGAAGGTACTCAACATTCCCTCTTCATGAAGTCCTTACATTTCTGTCAAGAATAGCATCATCCTGCAACTCTCTCATATATTCAGGTGCCAAATCATCTATTGACGGAATCTGTATGTTAATTTCCTCATCCATGATCATAGGAGGTTCATACAGTTTAAGATTCTCAACATTGATAACTGAATAAATTTGCATGTATGGAGGTAAATTCAAGCGAAAAGCATTAGTACCGATCTTTTCCAAGATCTCAAAAGGACCATACCTGATAGGCTTAATATTTTTACCTTCACCTTTCATCCTTTCTTTGGTGATGTGTAACCAAACTCGGTCACCAACCTGAAATTGATGATCAACTCGATGCTTATCATGCGTGGCCTTGTACTTTGCCTGGCTCTTCTCCAACTATTCTTGAACTTCCTGCTGCACTGCTTGGATTCTCTAAATGAACTTTAAAGCTTTTTCTGCATCATGATGTCCATCCACTGCATCTTTTCCAAAAGAGAAGTCCATCGGTGTTTTTGGTAGATAACCGAAACAAGTTTCAAAAGGAGATCTTTTCGTGGAAGAATGAATTGCATGATTGTAAGCATGTTGTATATACTGCAACTGCTCATCCCAAAGTTTAGGATGTTTACTACAATATCCTCTGAGCAGCTGAACCACTGTTCTGTTCACTACCTTTGTTTGCCCATCGGTCTATGGATGAAAAGCTGTACTTTTCTTTAGTTCAGTGTCCATAAGCTCCCATAGAGTTGACCAGAATTTTCCCAAGAACCAGCAATCCCGATCAGATACAATAGACGTGGACAGCCCAAAATGCACCCAAACATTTTGAAAGAATAAAAGAGCTGTTTGTTCAGCAGTGATCTGCTTGTTACATGGAATTAAGATACACATTTTGCTGAATCTATCCACAACAACATATAGGTAATCATGCCCTTTTCTAGACATAGGTAGTCCTCCTACAAAGTCTATAGAAATACTTTCCCAAGGACGGGAAGAAACTAGAAGAGGAGTGTACAAACCCAATTTCCTATTGCCAGGCTTACTTGTTGCACACATAACACAACCCCTTATATATTTAGCTACAGTTTCTTGCATTTGAGGTGAATAACAATGATTCTGTAATACAGACAATGTTTTGCTTACACCAAAATGTCCTGCAATCAATGGACTATGTGCCTGTTGAACCACATGCACTCTCTCTTTCTCTGGAATACAAAGTTTACCAAGATGATACAAGAGTTTATTATGCACATAATAGTTCTCTTCCTGTTTACCATGTATAAGTGATGCATATACTTCCTTAAAATATTTATCTTCTGCATATTGTTCAATATAACTTTCATGTGTTAATGAACTGTTCTGAAGAATGATTGAAGCATTCATAGGTGGCCTTGATAACATGTCTGCTACTTTGTT
>LPNX010890369.1:0-12428 GCA_001517045.1 Pseudotsuga menziesii | reverse complement strand
CCCCACTGGAAAATTTCTTTAATGCTTGTCAACGCATGTAATGGAGCAACAATGGAAGAAAACCCAGAAATGAATTTCCTCCAATACTGAACCACACCCAGAAAAATTCTGATTTCAGTAACGATGTTAGGCCGTGGCCAGTTTACAATGACAGCAACCTTGGCTGGGTCCACTCGCAGGTGGCCTCCACCAATAATATGGCCTAGATATACTAAAGAAGTTTTAGCAAATTCACATTTAGACATTTTTACATAAAGCTTTTCCTTTCTCAGTACATCTAAAATTTTCTTCACATGTACAACATGCTCTTCCCAGGTTTTGCTAAACACTAGGATATCATCCAAGTATACAATTACAAAATCATCAATGAATGGTCGGAAGACATCATTCATGACCCGCATGAAAGTAGCAAGTGCATTACAAAGCCCAAAAGGAATTACAAGCCATTCATGCAAACCCTGTTTCGTTTTAAAAGCTGTTTTCCAAGCATCATGCTCAGCAACACGGATTTGATGATACCCACTACGCAGATCCAATTTTGTAAAGTAAGTTGCATGTTTCAATTGATCAAGCAAATCATCAATACGAGGAAGAGGATACCTGTTTTTAATGGTGATTTTGTTAAGGGCCTTGTAGTCGATACCCATCTTCCACGACCCATCCTTCTTTGGAACCAAGACTATGGGAGAGCCACAAGGAGAAGTGCTGGGCCGGATGACCCCCTTCTCAATAAGCTCCTGAACCTGCTTCTTGATCTCCTCATTCTGCATTACAGACATCCGGTACATGGCTATGTTCGGGAGTGGCACATCCTGCTGCAAATGTATCTCATGCTAAATCTTTCTCTTCGGTGGTAACCCCTTCGGATCTTGAAACAAATCATCATACTCAAAAATGATGTCAATCAGTTTAGATTTATGCTTAGGGTCACATTCTTCAAAAGATTTAGAGACTTCATCATTTTTCATCTTAACCATCATCAACACAAAGTTCTTACTAGCATTTACCAACCTCTTCATTTGTCCTGTAGAGACTATTGCTAGATTGGTTTTTATCTTATGTGCTCGTACAATATATTCCATACCTTATTTAAAAATATGATACTTATTCTGCTATCTATAAAAGACTGCTTTCCAGTCATACAAATATGGACTCCCAAGTAGAATTCCACAAATGTCAAGTGGCACTACATCTAGTTCTACCTCATCCCTAAACTTTTCAGTAATTGCAAATTTTAATACACATTTCCTTGTAACTTGCAATCGTGTATCATTAGTAACCCAACCTAGAGGATAGGGATTTTCATGAGGCACAATAACTAAATGCAATTTCTTAACCACTTCTGCTGATATCAGATTTACTTGTGAACCACTATCAAACAATGTATCAATCTTTGTGTGATTTGCAATGACACGAACATGAAACAATGCACTTCTATCTTTATCATTTTGCTTAGAAGTAGATGGCATACTTGTACTTGCACTAGAACTGGATTGTGCATCAATGGGAAGTGAGATACTTTTATCCTTACCTTGGATTCCGACAGCTGTAACCTTTGTTTCATCACCTGAGTCGGATCCCAAGTCTTGAATAACTACTGCAGTAGCTTTTGCTTTTCCTTTGTCTTTGTTTCTTCTGTACTTCTTTGGCCTTAACTCCGGATGAAGTTTCCAACACTTAGAGACATCATGTCCCCTCTGACAATGCGAACACGTAGGCTTTTCACCCTCTTTCTTAACAGTAGCCATCTTCTTTTTCCCCTTATCTTTACATTTTGATTTGCTGTCAAATTTAAATGACTTCTTCACAAAAGTATCATTAGCATGCTTACCCCTGGCTTCTAAATGGGTAGCTTGAACACATACGCCGTCTAAATTACTGGGATTAAACATCAACAAAGTATGCTTCAAATAAGAATGCATGCCACCAATGTACTTAAGAAGAGTTTCCTGTGTATCTAATGAAACATTCAACGCAATAGCCCTCTTTCTGAATTTATGAGTATAATCTTGAATGCTTTGTCCTTTAGCTTTTCTAAACATTTGCCAATTCATGGTTAATTGCTGCATGTGACCTAAAGGATAAAATTGCTTCCTCAATACTTCAATGAATTCATTCCAAACTGAAATAATTTTACCATTCTTTCGAAGATCTTGCTGAATCTTGCTCTCCCACCAAGTAAGAGCCATTCCACTCATTCTCAAAGTGGCCAATTGAATCCTGGAAGGGTCATCATTAATGCCCTGCACCCTGCAATATACTTCAAGTTGCTTGATCCAATTGTCTAATTTTTCAGCATCTACATCTCCATTATAAATAGGTAATTCAAACTTTACATCCAATTTGAAATAAGGCATATTAGGACTTGCATTATGAGAAGAAGAAAAAGTCTGTTTAGTATCAGGAGGATCACCATCACCTCCTACTCCTTTACCCTTTTCTTCTGACTTCACTTCTGCATCTCTGGATGAAGATATTTCTTCTTTCTTCTTCCTTTCTGCTCGCTCATCGAGTAGGATTTCCATCATGGATTTCATGCTCATAAAATCCTCTAGAAACTTAGTTTCAGAAATGACAGGTTTTTCCCGTTCAGTATGTCCTTCTTCTTCCCCTCGTGGAGAAGACATGGTTCTTGAGAATGTTCTCCTGGAGCCAATCTCAGGATCTCCTTCAACTAATTCTCCTTCACCAAGATTTAACCTGGACCTGGTAAGCATTCAAAAACTTGTACAACAGTCAACCAGCTCTGATACCAAATATGATCCGTAGGACCTCAACTTTAGTGCATTAAAAGTTTGTTGTAAAAGAATGCGTGCAACAAGTTAATTAAAGGGACAGCATGAACATAAATTAAATGTTCAGAACAGGAATGAAAAACAAGACTGATAAATAGATGCCAAGCAGAAAACATAGAACCAGAATCACAAACAGAAGTTGATAAGGGAGTTCACCCCCTCCATTGGGCTACGTCTCTGGGTCCCTCTCCAATGGGAACCGATCCAATTAATGGATTTAAAATGGTACAAATGGTTCTGGACTCTGCAAATCAATTTCAGCAGTATGTACAAAAGTCTGCAAGACCTCTTCTCTGGACTAATACAAATTGGCCTTCAAAAACAAAGAACAACCAGCTAAACAGAGAAAATAGTCGACTCTTTACAACCACAGCAACGGGATATTAAGAGTAAAGTCTTCAAGACCTCCTCTCTGAAAGTTACACAACTGGACTTCAACAGACAAAAGAAGCCAAGTATAACTGAGGATAGTCGACTCCAAAAGGAACAGCAAAATGCTCTCTTAAGCTTCTCATCATAGAGAAAACGCTGCACTGCCCTCCCAATGAACTGCGTCCCCCTCTCTAAATGAACTCCTCTCTTTTATTACGCGTCTTTGCCATTATAAAGGAGCCAAAATGATCAAAGAAATGTGACTATCCACATTCCAGGAAACACGGCATCAAGGCTGTTCCTATTCCAGCTGTGGCATAATTGCCAAGAAAAGCTTGCCAACTATTACGAATAAGCTGTGAACATCATGAAATATCCTGCCATGCCAAGGATATGATCTCCGGAACCATACGTAACTGAACTTCTAGAAGTTTTAGTTAATCGTGCTTCACCGTTGTGGAAGAGGATAAGCAACGGGCTTCGACGGTCTCAATCGGCTATCAGCTGGTTTTCGAGTTGAAGGCTTTAGTCACTTTGGTTTCCTCCGTTGTGGACTATCAGTTGTTAAAGTCTCCTGATTTGACTTCTCAACCCGTAAGTCCTGGGCATCCGCCGTTGCGGCTCCTGAATCATTCCGACCTCCGATCCGTCCGAACGTCCGTCAAGCTTCAGTCATTATAGAAGAGGAAAGGATTTTGATCCCCGACGTTGCGGAAGAGGAAAGGATTCCAAGCCCCAATGTTGTGGAAGGGGAAAGGCTTCCGAGCCCTACCGTTGCGGAAAGGGGAAAGTCTTCCGAGCCCCACCGTTGTGGAAGGGGAAAGGCTTCCGAGCCCCGCCGTTGCGGAAGGGGAAAAGCTTCCGACTGTCGATCCTCACACATTTTTTTTTTTTGCGTTTGGTTATCCCCACGGACAGACTAGGAGTTTGGCCTCCCGCCGTTGCAGAGGGAGATCTCTTCCGATATCCGATGCTTTGTATTTGTGCCATCCGATTTTCTTCAACCGCCATTTCTAAACCAAGTACCATATTGGATCTTCAAAGAGGAATAATCCGCTGGATCATTCGATCTATGTTAGGAGTTCAGGAATGTGTCCTTAAGGGGGGATAGGCTCTAATGCCTCCTTCCTTCTCCTATTAGTGTCACTTTTGTAAATCCTTCAATCCTATCCCAAGTTGTTCTTAAGGGGGGATGTTAGGATATTTAGACACTTAGGAGTTAGTTAAGATCAACTTGTGTAATATATCCGTTAGTTAAAGTGTGTTTATTTAGTATGCATTTGTAAATATTCTAATCTGACGATCACGATATGCTCTAGACATAATGTAATCCGACGGTTCAACTTCTCTTAGATCATACCTACCATTGATTCGTGGCTTAACACCTGATTGGTCCATGATCTCTATTTAAAGAGCATGGAGGGTCCTTGGCTAGTTGATCGATTATAAGAAGCTCATATGTAACTTTCTTTCTTTTGCATAATAAATTGCTCCAAGTAGCTATTTGGCTGGGGCTGTAGATTGTTTCCCTCTCGAGGGTTTTAACCATGTGACAAACATTGGTGTGTTGATCTGTGATCTATTTGTGTGAAGGGGTTGCTCAAGGTGTTCGGTATTTTGGGAGTACCCTGTGTATTCGAATAGTAAGATACTAAAAAAACTTAGTCGTTTAGCTATTTAGTTTAGATTACCATTGTAAATGCGTGGTGATGATGCGATCTATATGTGCTTTCCACATGGTGTTTGACGTTCAACGAGGAGAAAATTCTATCTGAGCTAGAAATCACAATTCATCTAAGTGACAAGGCATGATTATTATATACATAACAACACAATGGTACACTATTGGGTATATACATGTGCATATTCAATTAGGCGCCCCTACCCATCTTACTATTGTTTTATTGATACACAAAATGCTAGGTGAATTTCTATTTTGAGTAGCCTATCAGTATTAGGTGAGTTTCAATTTTGGGTATCAGTATTACGATTAGATTCAAAAGGCTATAAATGCATAGAAACTGAAACAAACTTACAAACTACAAAATTATGGTAAATACATAGGCCCCGCAAAGAATCAAAGTTGAGGCCTAAAACAGTCTCCATCATGCAGGCCATACAAAGAAGCAAATTCTACGCCAAAATTTGTTACAATCATTCCTGTACATTGCAAGTCGTGGGTTCTAGGTAATAGTAAGGAGACAATTTTCCATCCTTGTTAGTTGTCTTTCCATTGTGTTGGGGATTAGCTTCCTACAACACGTCGACCACCCTCCTCATTGATGGCCTGTCAATGGCCAAGGAGTTTGTGCAGTACATTCTTACTTTCAGAACCATAACCATTTCCTCTTTGAAGAAAACCACAATATTGGGATCCAACACTTCCTGTAATCCATTTGTTTTCTCTATTTTAGTGCACACCCACTTCACTAGATCTCTGTTCACTCCAAATTTTGGATCTATTGGTCGCCTGTTGATCATCAGCTCCAAGAGAACCACTCCAAAAATGTAGATGTCACTTTTTTTGTTCACCTTTAGTGTGTAGGCATATTCGGCACAATGACATAAGTAAGTTTCTCAAATACTCCATAGAACTATTTCAAAATATAAAGAAAGTCAAAATTCCTATTCAATTTACAAAGTTAGCTCTCCAAAACCACTTAAAGAAGAAACACCAAACAATTTGAAGCCGAAAAAATTAAATACGAATTGTAACGAAAGAAAAGGGCACTTCCCACCAATGTTCATGGAAACCCTAACCTTAACATCAATACCAAGTTCAGAGTGAAGCAGTTACTAAAGTTCAATTCCATGGGGAAACACGCACAAGAACGTAGCTCAGGTATAATATAAGAGAATAGCTTGGCAGGATAACATAGGAACAACAAGAATACCAGCTTGAGGATTACAATAAGCACAAAATCAAACTCACATTTGGCGATAAAACAAGAACACAATCAAGTCATATTGGTTACTTCACCAAGGACAAGATCAAGATCACAATCACTAAATCTACTTGTTTCTGTAGAAAAAGTAACGAAAAAGAAGGGCATTATTTCCTTGATCACAATATTTTCTTGAAGCTAATAGATTAGCTAAAAGTTATTGGATTCATTGCAAAAGTAACCCAAATAAAGAAGAAAATCTCTAATTACAAGGACTCTGATTAATAATAAATTTATAGTTAACACGTTCAAGGAACTCTGATTGATGATTGTCTGCTCGGAGAAATCCATACAAGCTCCATCTGTGTGACACGTGTCCAACCCGTGGTAGCATACAATATAACAATGCTAGGGACAAAATTAGGAAAACAACAATTAAATGAAATGTTTTCATTTACTATGGCGAGGCAAAACCCCAAAAATCAATGGAAGGGGACAAGGCTACTGTTAATGGCCTTTAAGAGTATGATTCAATGGGATTCCTAGAGCAAGCCTGAACACATTTAAGCCTATGTTTGGTTATTAGCAGCTTCCAGATCATCCAGGGTTCGAATCTCGAGGACAACGAGCTTTAATTACTTGGTAAAGTTGGCGGTTTGTGGCGTAGTAATCATGTCCTAAGTTGAAGAGGAGAGTTCCAATTCGCTGTAGCAACGGGTGAAGTTCCTGTGCAGCTTCGTTGTCAACATTATTCTGTGGCCTTTTGATGGGAAGCTCTATTATGTTGGGGGAAAACCTAGATTGTGTGCATGAACATGGATATTATCTTTCTTGAGCTTGTCTTGAAGATGGTGTAGTTTGTGGCGAGGATTTTATAATTAAGTATCATCTTCCCAAGGAGAAGGATCTTGATGCTCTGGTCTCTATTCTTTGGGACGATGATCTTGCTAACATGATGGGGGAATATGATAAGCTTGAGGTGGAAAAGGGATTCACGTGGCTACGAGTTTTCTTCTTCTCGGCCATGGAAGGTTATGATGTCTCTGTTGTCTGTATCGAAGAAGACGATGCTAATCAAGTATGTTGAAGCTTTGAATTCTTTACCTAAGTCTCATTACCCTAGAAAATAGGGTTTCGGTCAGTGGATTCATTGAGTCAGAATTAGATGTAACTAGGATAGAGAAGCCTTTTGAATTTCCTCTCGTTTCTCTCATGCATTCTTATGTATTGTTTACCTCTTGCTGGTATTCGAGAAACAGTCTTTCATCTGAGTAAATAACAATGACATGATTACAACTAGAATTCTAAATACTGATATACGTTGCTGGTGCCGATAGCTTGAGCGTATTGTATTCCATCACACCATAAGGGAAAAACTGCGGTGCCATGGTGAAAAATACCGCCCCTCTAGGAAGCATCCCTCCCAAGTAGATGTTATCCGTGGTATTCGAATCTGAATTACTGGACACCTACAAGATGAAGCTTGGACTCTGCAACAACACCTAAGAAGGTAGTTCTTACCGAGTCTGGAATTTGCAGTGATAGCAAAGGTTTGAGAGCCCGAAAAAGAAATAGATATGGTGAATCTGTCTGAACCTATACGTGTATGAGTTGTATGAGTGGTGTGACTTAATGACTGAATGCTTCTTCTTCGACTAGGAGACTAGGAGGTGCAAGTGCCAGACTCATGCTTCTTCCTCGAGCGTTAAATTCGGGATTAGGAGAAGCCAAAGTCAATGAAATGATGACACAGGGAGGCTCCTCATAGGCGGTTAACAGACGACGAAGCCTGCAAAGTAACAAACCCTTAAATAACACCTTTGATGTAATAAATACATGACTATTCACGGGGCTATAATGGCAACTGCCTATTTTTTCTTCCATTAGACTGTCTGTCCCTATAGTGAGGTAATCGACCATATATTATGCATGGGAAATCGTGAGACCGCCTTCATGGCCATCCTTATTATACCTATCGAAGTCTACTTATATTGTATTTGATATGCAGTCAACTGCATATTAGTTTTACTTTTGAGCATAATTTTTTTACTTTTTTTCATATAGTTTTATATGGTTAGTTTATTTTGTTTATTGTTTTTTTAATTTTAAAATTGATTTATCTAGGATACTATTGGTTCATCATTTAGAAGTGTCATTTTTAGAGAGCTACTTAAATATCTTAAGTTTTGGATAGCTTGGTTTAATATTTAAGGCATTGACATCTGCGCCATTTAATGCATTGACAGTGGTTGCCTTGGTTGTCTCCACCATGCATTGATAGCCACGGCCTTTGTCACTGCCATCTAGCCTTGTTAAAGCTTCAGCTGGAACTAGTTCCACCACTTCCAGTTCCTTTTTCATTACCATTTAGCCTGGCAATGCACCATCACCATTGTCTTTGTCACTGCCATCAAGCCTTGCTAAAGCTTCACCTGGCACTACACCACTGCCACCGTCTTATGGGAGCAATGAATTTCTTATATTAAAAGATTGTCACAAGTGATATTTCATTCCCCTTTGCTTGAATAAAGACCTTTCAATTCATTTTCTTGATTGAATTACAACTTCAAGACTTCAAATCAATAAAATTGCATAATCCATGTCTCTTCATAGTGAAGTATCCTCGAATAGTCCCATGGGTTCTTAAACTTTTTCTTCAAAAATTGGGAAATTTCACCACTTCCTACTTCAACATGTTTCTTGTTTCTTGTAGATGGACATTTACAATTTGAGGAACAAATCCTTGTACCTCAAAGGATTCAACTTGTTGATGGGGTAAACCCTTTATGCAAAGGGTGGCGTACCCAAATTATCCATACATCGAACCAAGGCAATAATAATAGGAGGAGAGGCTACATTGAAATCACCATATAAATTCTACATGGCATGGATTTTTTAGCAAAATTTTCTCACTGAGGCAATGACAATAGGAGGAGACACACCATTGCAAGCACCATAGAAATGCTACATGGAATGGATTCTTCTGCAAAATGTTCTCAAGATTTGCAGTCGAGTCAAAGTTGGTATAAGACATATTTTTAGCTTATATTTATATAATTAAGACAAGTTAGAACCAATTTATACAATATTAGTGTTAATATTTCAATGGTTATACAAGATGTAAAAACATTTAGCATCATAACATCATAACCATATACAAAAGGATCACTAAAATAAATACAAGCACAACCACACAAAAGAACACAGATATTTATCCTGGGAAACACTCATGGCAAAAAAACCCATAAAAACTTACTCGATATAGAACTCAACCAAGTACATCATAATAACCAATGAATATGACTTATAAGAACCCAAGAATAATACTGGACTGGCTCCTCTCTCCCAGATGGACTACTCTTTCTCTCTCTAGCGCAACTGTCAAGTTATGCTGCTTGTACAAATGAGGGAGGAACCTCTCCTATTTATATTGATCAGATAAGAGGCCTAATAACCCAACTAGGCCGGCTTCTCCTTGCTTCGAAATTCTCAAAACTACATTTTAATAATACTTTTGTGGGTACTACTGACCCTACATACAACGAAGGTTTTACCTAGAGACTTTACATGTCCAATTACATCAATAACATCTCTAATCAGAGAAACAACATCTCTGGAAGGAGTAATAAAAATAATAATACAAATATAATATCTTCTGTAGTTACATTTATTTAACACTCCCTATTAACAAGGAGGGTATTCTCTAACACAACAATACATCTATACAACTGACTGGTAAGTCTATACGTCATAGGAAGTTTTCTCAACCATATCAACATTATCATTATCCATGGAATATCACCATCATGAAACATCACGTATTGATCATTACGTCATGATTATTGCATCACATCTTGTCGTATCGTCATGAGCATCACATCTCATCGCATCATCATGAACAACACATCACATCACATCATCACGAGCATCACATCTCGTCGTATCATCATGAGCATCACATATCGTCACATCATCATGAGCATCACATCTGATTGTATTATCACGAGCATCACATCTCATTGTAGATATCCTTATCTGAATATTACCTGCAATAAACACAACATCGCAACTTAATGCAAAATCACCCACAACATCAAAAACAGTTGGATCGTCCGCAAATGAATGCAGGACCACAATGTTTGCAAATGAATGTAGGACTACAACATATGCAAATGAATGCCATACCATAAATTCTTCAAATGAATTACAGACCACAACATCCACAAATGAATGTCGGACCATAACATCTATAAATGAATGCTAGACTAGAACGTCCACAAATGAATTTCGGACCACAACACCTGCAAATGAATGCTAGGACACAACGTCTACAAATTAATGCTGAACCACAATGTCTGCAAATGAATTCTAGATTACAAAATCTGTAAATGAATTCCAGACCACAACGTTCGCAAATGAATGTTGGACCACAACGTCCACAAATGAATGCCAGACCACAATGTCTGGAAATTAATGTCAAACCACATCTCGTTGGAATCTTACTATTTGAAGATACGACCAACCTTCCTGGAATATTCCTTGTGAGGATGTCACCAATCATGTTGGGATCTACCCTTAGTGATACAACTAGTCATACTGGGATCCACCCTCGATGATGTCACCAACCATATTGGGATCTACCCATGAAGATACGACCAGGATCTCTATATAGTGACCAAACCATTGAGGCTCATTATTCCTTTCTTGTACATCCACAACTTGTTCCCCTGTAGGAACATACTGGAGTTTCGTGGCTCCTCTCTGCACCATCTCTCGGACTTAATGAAACGCTAGGTTCTCTGCAACTCTAGTTGTCACAATAAATATTAGTTTCATCTATATCGACATCAAACACTCCTTCCATATTGCTTCGCTACATGATGAATCATGTTGCAATGTACTCATCCTCAGCTATAATGAGGGTAACACTGATTTTATTTCTACCAATCCATGAGATCACACCTTATCCCAAACTGAAACATCATCTTGAGGTGCTCTTTCTAGAACTTCCTCTTTGCGTCTACAATGAGTTCATCCTCTCCTGTCAGGTCATAGACATATACCAGTATTCCCCATTCAACCTTAAAGAAAATGTTGGAACCCACTTTACTCTTGGTAAAGCCTTAGTCCATCAGGAAGTTGTACATCCTATCGTACCATGTCGAACTCAGAGATATTCTATAGTCACTTCCTCTAAAGAAGAGCATCATCCTTCCTCTACATTTTGTACTCTATGTATTGAATTAACATTCTATACTAGAGTGATAGGTAACATCCTATACTATTGATCTTCTATGTATCCATCTTAGGTCACTGGATACCAAGATCCTCTTTGTTGAAAAGTTCCTCTTGTACCCATCTGTGAGCTTGTTGTCCTCTATAGGTTTCCATCTTCAACCTTGTAGCAAAGGTTAATATTTTGATCACTCTAGGTGATATTCAAGCTCCTCATGTAACTGGATGTTCTTATCCATGGATTCCTTTTGAGCTCGTACAAATACTTTTGTGCACATGTGGTTCTCTACTTGATATACAATTCTACTTCACTGGAGAGGTGTGTCTTTTCAATGGAGTATGTCATGCCATATTCTAGTCCCTCTTTCTGAGAGAAACCATGAACCTTGCTTTTATCCCATGAAGTTTCCATTTGTTGCATATTTCATCTTGTAGATCCACATGGAAGACACTATGAAATTCCCTTCAGGTCTCGGAACCGCATCCTAGAGATCATTCCCCATGATCAACTAATACATTTTTATCATAATCTTCTTCCATTTCTTCTTGGATACTTCTTCATAGATGGAAGGTTCTACATCAATGATGTCACTCAACAGTGCCACATAACTAGAGTGTATCTGAGGCCTCTTACTTTCATTGGAAGTTTTGTCATACTTTTATTCATCTTGAAGATGGTGTTCATTTCTCGAGGTGGATCTACCACTTTCTTTAGGTCATATCATGATTCTTATATTATTTTGAAGCTCTTTCTTCCACCATGGTGTGTTTGACCTTGGGATCTTCAAGTTCATCTTCATGTATGTTTATTGGAATGAATCTTCCAACTGAACTATCGTCACTTGTTCTTTGGGACAAGTCTCATCCTTCTTTTCTTGTAGGTGATTGTACACGATCTTTCCTACAAGTAAAATAGACTAGTAGCATGGTTAGAAACATTTCATAAGACATATTCATAATGACAAATTCTTATGCATAAAGATATAATCATGCAACTGTTAGCACTCGGAATGTACTCAGGTTGTAGGAAGCACACCTCGAGGTAACAACAAAACCACTTTAGGAAGATATTGATATTTCTCTTCCAGAGAGGGATCTCTCAACACAAATGTCACAAAATCAAATGATAATCAATATTTAA